>MU251438.1:106586-117523 GCA_019669835.1 Amylocarpus encephaloides | reverse complement strand
GTCTACTATTCGGCTTCCAGACCTGAGGCTCTGGCGTCCTACTATAGTCTTTGACTTACACAGGACGTTAAAAGGATAAAACAAACAAACAAACAGACCAGGCAAATGAAAAAGTACTGTAACGTAAGGCTGCCAAACCAAGAAATTTCTGATTGGACAAGGTCCACCCGACCATCCAGCCTCGCTTGAAAAAAATATTGATCCTGCCCCCCTCCTTCAATAACACCCCGCATCTCGTCAATAAAAAACAAAACGACTTCAGGTGGATACGGATTTATTTCGCAGGGCGATAAATTAGTTTTCGAATAGCTTGTTCTTGAATCGACGGCCGACGGTGGAATATCAATGGCTCCATATGAAAGCGACTCCGACGATGGCGAAGATGCGAGCTATACAGAGACGAATGTCCTCCTAGGTTATGCCTCAGAAGAGCCATCTGATGATACAATTAGCTATCTAGGTGGTGTGCCAGTAAGCCTACTTTCTATTGTGAAACTTCATCTTAACGCCCTGTTCTTCCCTTCAGACGGCGTTTCTACCGCCTCAAATTCCTACTAACACTCTCTCCATAGACATGGCTCGACTCTCAATCCCTCCCCTCTGCGGCCCTCGCAAAATGCAAAGTCTGCAATGACCTCATGGTTCTTCTCCTCCAACTGAACGCCGATCTTCCAGAATACTTCCCAGGTCACGAAAGACGATTATACATCTTCACATGCAGACGAAAGACATGTAAGCGGAAAGAAGGGAGTGTGAGGGTGTTGAGGGAAAGCAGAGCTGAGAAGATCGGGAAGAACAGGAAGGAGAATGTGGAGACGATGAAGGAGAAGATAGTCGAGGAAAAGAAAGAGCAGGTTAATATCGGGGATACGCTTTTTGGCACGGGGAAGAATCCTATTTCGACTGGAGCCGGAGGAGGAAATGCGAATCCTTTCTCGACAGTATCCTCGAATAATAGTACCACGAATCCATTCGCACCCAAAGCAATGGAATCGAAACCCTCGTCGCCGACAGAAGACCTTCCTAAAACCTTCGCGTCTGCTCTCAACATCACACCCCCACCGCCTCAAACTTTCGGCCCACCTCCTCCCTCTGAACCATGGCCAAATTCATCCTCCTTCCCACCGGCATATCCCCAACTGTATCTCGTCGACGCCGACTACGAGATCCTAGACCGTGCTCCGCTACCTGATATCCCCATAAACACCGGAACCATGGACGTAGACGAAGGAAGTGGAAGCGGAGGCGGCAAAGAAGACAAAGAAGTCTTCGAAAGCACTCTCGATATAGCCTTCCAAAAATTCGCAGACCGCATTGGCATGAACCCAGAACAAGTCCTACGCTACGAGTTCCGTGGTTCGCCACTTCTTTACAGCGCCACCGATACTGCAGGGCAACTTTTGAGCATATCAAAGGGCAATGAGAAGGTGAAGACGGCAAGCGAGAATAGCAGTGGAATTCCGCGATGTGGGAATTGTGGGAAGGGGAGGGTGTTTGAGTGTCAGCTTACGCCACATGCGATTATGGAATTGGAGAGGGAGGAAGAGAGGATTGATGGGATGGAGTGGGGGACGGTTGTTGTCGGGGTATGTGAGAACGATTGCAGGCCTAATTACGTGAGAGATGGGGAGGTTGGCTGGGTGGAGGAATGGTGTGGAGTGCAGTGGGAGGAAATTGGTGGAAGGTAGACTTTGGAGATAGGATGGGGATGAAAGCAGTGGTGGATGAATGCGAATTGGGGTTCATATATCTTCCTCGCCCAAAGAAAATTCCCCCAAAATTACAAGGCGAATGGAAGGTACGGCACCTCTTGTTATGTTTACGCATTTCCTCTCCCCCTTTATCCTTTCTTCCGATCATCCGAAATAGCCCCACAAAGTTTGAGCAATATTAGAGCATAAACACTCTTTCTTCATATCTTTGCAACAGTAAAACCACGCATGTCCAGGCCAGACTAGAAGAGCAACCGCTTTCGAAACGACAATGTCAGTATTATACCATGTCGTCGTTTAACAATTCTAATGCCTTTAGTAATATACTTACGATTAAGGAAGCCGCCAAGTAATCACAAGGGAATGACACACCATCCCATCCAGCCACCCTTCATTTACATCTCTCAACAATTAAGCTTCTCACAGAACCTCACTAGGCCGTTGGAGCGTCACTCATAGCAACCAAGCGAATGAGAGCCAACCTCATATAGCATCTCCATCTTCTGGTTTCACACAAACCTGCGAACCACAAGAGCGATGGGCCGTCTATCGTACTCACACCCTCATCGTGGTGTGTTTACCAGGGCCCTATCTACCGTACCATGGAAGTCAAGCGAGTGAGAACCGACTTGACAGAGCCTTCCACCGCGATCCTTGACCACCGCTCAGCCATTTGCTTCTCGCATTCAGTGACCCTGCAGAATGCAGGGGGGAAATCGATACTTGTCGAATGAGACAGCGCTGAGTAGTTGATCGCAGGGTTCCCAGTGGATACAATAGGGACAGCCAACTTGAGGCGGAAATCCCCCGCGAATGGGAGCTAACGATATAAAGTCTCTCCCCTTTTTCAGTTTCCATTTAGTGGCAGCCCTTGACGACTGCTGAGCCATTGAATCTCTATGGATCAGCAGAACCACGCTGCAGGTACTATCACTACCCTACATATATATACGACCGAGGACGGCGAGGAGCCCCATCTTTATCCACGTGCCGCAAGCCTCTAAGTACCAAACTTATGCGGCTGGATCACAACCAAGAAAGCTACGAATGGGAGTTAACATAACCCATCCTCCCCCTACCTAGGACTCTGGATTCTGCTATGGACTCTTACTATTCGCCTTCTAATCGCTGAGCCGTGAGAATATAACCCTACATAACCCATCCTCTCCCTACCTAGGACTCTGGATTCTGTGATCGATTCTTACTATTCGCCTTCTAATCGCTGAGCCGTGAGAATGTAACCCTGGTTATGGCAGTATAGAGTATGTCTACCTTAACGCCAAGCCCTTTGCGGTAACTTCTCTTGAAGTCCTCCCGAAGAGTAAGCCATGAATACAAGCTTGAGATACATAGAGGATTTCATGAGGAGGAAGTGGATGTCGAGTGTCGGGTGGTTGTGTTAAGTGATGCGATGACAAGAACAAGAGGAAGAAAACCCCAACAAATATTCACCCAGGTTCATCATTTGTGTTCATTGCATCAACCATCCACATACAGTAGATCGTCTCTGGATTGAACTAGCTCTCTATCAACTCCACCCTTCCATCCAGATCGCAACCATCGTGTCTAATATACAACTCCCACCACCCACTTCCCACTTCCCTCTTCCACTATTTCCCCGATCGAGATCTACAAAACCTCCCCAGAGAAGTCCCAAGAACCTCATCTCCCTACGGACTACCCCCACAGCCCAATAGAAATATAAACGAGGAAAAACTCCATAAACGCTCTCACGCCATCGCTACCCTGCTCACAAACAGACGAGCTCAACGCTCCGATCTTTAAATCATCGGAATAAACATCGTAATAGAAGTTGAAAAAGTAAGAAGAGGACCCTGGATATCATCAAATGAAATGCGTTAAAACATTCCCATCGATGCATGTTCCCTTTTGTGTCATATCGTCAAAGCCTGTTTCCCTGTCATTATTACAGAAACCCCCTGACAAGAAAATAAACCCTGTGGATGTCACATGGCGAGAAGCGATATTAGTATGTACCACGGATCTTAGCATAGAGATCTGTGTCGAGGAAGTTATAGTTCTGATCCAAGTAGCAGAATGGATGGCGAGAGAGAAGTGTTTCGGCTGTGGGGCGTTCAGATGGAACACTAAACTAGGTTAGCATAAGGTTCCCGGGGAAATTTCTAGAAACTCACATTGTGAAGCAATCAGCCATGAAGGCAACAGCAAGCGGACTGATAGTCTGGGCAACATCATCCGGAATTGGCGGTGCTTCATTCAAACTTCCAAGCTTATAGATAGCCCCTACGGTCTCCTCCTTACTCCAAGGCCGTCGTCCAGCAAACATTTCTAGAACTACGCAGCCCAAAGACCAGATATCGACTTTCGCGGAATATCCTTGGCCTTGAGAGCGAACAACTTCGGGCGCCATCCAGAAGACAGAGCCTTGCATGTTATTTGAGGCGTCATTCCCATAGATGTTGTCTGTCTTCTTGGAGATCCCGAAATCGGAAATCTTGCAAGTTCCGTCCAGATCCAGGAGAATGTTATCGGCCTTGAGATCACGATGAAGAATTCCTTCCCGGTGAAGGTAGGCGAGACCGGACAAGGTTTGTTGAGTCAGCGAGCTTACAACCTGTTCCTCGAACTTTCCGTGTTTGCGTAGACAGCTCCCAACACTACCACCAGAAATGTACTCCAGGAAAATACTGATTGAGGTTTCTTTGCGCTCACAACCCAGATACTGGACAATGTTGACGTGGTCCAAATGTTGCATGGTGTCGATTTCGATGTCCAAAGCAGCAACCATTTCACGCATCTTTTCCTTATCGTTTCCAGCCGCTTTTGCACTCACTTCGACCTGTTTGACGGCCAAGAATTCTCCTGTGGTGGCATTCATACCTAGGTACACTCGACCATAGGTACCTTTGCCAATCAATTGACCCTTGAACCATCGGAATGTCGCTTGTCGTTTGGGTATAGTGTCTTGAGGTATCTTGGGTAGCATCATACTGCCTCTTTGAGGCTTTATCTGCACTATGTTGGCCCCAAACATCTTTGTGCTCTTTCGACGAAGAATAGTACTCGAGGGTAATCCTGGGACCCCTGGTTGGAACGGCGCCGTGGCCGTGAAGCGTTTGTTGGCTTCGTGAGCCCCTTTGGCAACCTCACGAATTGACTTCATACGGCCTAAGCCCCCAGAACGACGAATATTTCGTTGAGCAATACTCTGCATTGATCCTGGCCTGCTCTCCAGGGCTTTCAACGTGGATTCATCTGAGCCAAGAGTATCACTATCATTGTATGTTGAGGTCCGCATAGAGCCCATACCAGAGCCTGAAGACGTGCTAATGGTCATGCCAGCTTGTGCGGCCGCCAATTGCTCCAGAGTATCGTTCTCCGCGATAGGAGAGATGGGCGGCGAGCTGTTTGCACCTTCCAACACAGGCTCATCTAGATCGAGATTAGGGAAGAAGTCATCAAGATGGTCAAGAAGAGCATCCGTGGGGGGTCGATTTGCCCAAACATCCTCTCTTGCAAACGATTCGCGACGTAGAAGCTTCGCTTCCGCGTCTTCTGAGGATCCTGCCGACCAGCCATTCTCGGAAGCAGAGCCAGGGGTTCTGCGTTGAGGTCGACGAGTCGACACTCGCGAACTGTCATCGTCAAAGTCAGGCGTCTTGGACGCGTTCTCTGGCGTTGCACTATTCAGTTTCGGCGAAGAGAACGAGACAGACAAACCCTTCTTTGACCTTGACGTGCGAACGGTCAGACTAGGCCTCTTGCCCATGGCATCGCCACCTGGTGAGGCTAGATCAGCAGCAAAATTACCCCTGACACTTCGAACGCTTGGTCTCTTCGCCACTTTTCGGTTCGCTAGAGGAACAGCGAAGAGGCCATCGTCAGAATCGTCGTCAGAATCACCCTGATCAGCAGGAGTTGGGGAATTCTGGAACACGACATTAGATTCTGTGAAGTCGAGATTCGGCCCATACGATTTACGATTCCCCGGTACCAGCATCCCAGGGTGATTATGGGCACTGGTAGGGCTAAGTTCCGATGGAGAGGGAACCTTCTTGGCATCCTCCTCTCTAAGCTTAGCAACGGAGGAATTTTCGGGGATTTTCAATGATAGGGATCGGTCCCGTCCACTAGGCGATTCATAGTCTGGAACGACAAAGGGCGTATCATTCTTTCCCCATGTTGTACTTCCTGGCGTGCCACATGGAGATCTTGGACTGCTTCTACCAGAGCCAGATCCACCGAAATCCACCGTCGACATAGCACTCCTACCACGCTCATTTTGACCGCCGCTTGCGCTAGGCATCTTGCTGCTGTTGCTACTGGATTTGTTGCTTGGTGTGGGGTGGCCAACACCGCCTAAGCGGCTGCCAATTCCGATCAAAGCTGCAGCAATGCCGCCAGCTGCTTGTGGCGATTCAGAAGCCTTGCGCCTGGACTGTGGGTTAATATCCTGTGGGGTCCATGCTGCTGGGTCACCTCCAGAGAATCGCTTGCCATCACTGTCGATACTGCTCATGGACAGTCGAGTCTGCTGGCCTGTCTTCCTGCTAAGAGAATTGGCTTTGATTAGTGTAGCCGACTCAGCTGGCGGCGGAGGTGGTCTTCGTTGAGGGTAAAGGCTATCAGGTTTCTTCTCTTCGAATGGTGAATTACGTGGCTGGTCAAAATCCACATTACGGCCAACAATTCCGTATGACCCATCAGCAGAGGATGGGGCGTCAATCTTCGGTCGCTTCTTTTCCAGGTATGCCTTTTGTTTGCGTTCAATGTCAGCACGATGGTCCTTGATTGCCATTTCCATGAATGCCGCCTTTTCAGCTTCGGACAGATGGGTCTCGCCGTTCTCCTGGGTAGCCTTGAATTGTCTCAGGCGATTTTGGAGCTCCTCATTCTGATCAATGGGCGTGTCTATGGGAGCGGACGGTGGACTAGCTTTCACTGTGTTCTGGCGCGAAGTTGGAGGCGATGAATTAGATCTCCTTCTACCATTTAATCTTGCGTATGCTTCTTCATCAAGGGGTGTTCCGGCGGATAGACCCGGTGAGGCTGTGTTGCCAAAATTCAGACCAAGTCCAGGTGATGGCTGCGGAGCAGCAACAACAGGGGCTCGAATGAAGAATTTTAACCCCCCTGGCTGATCGGCCTTCTTCCTTCGTTGTAAGAGGAGTTTTTGGTCATCTAGCACTTCGTCGTGTTCAGCTTTGCCTAGTTCCGTGACGAACATCTGAACGAGTTCCGGATTGGGTATGCCCATTTGATAGCAAATCTCTTTCCGAAGCTCATGAGGTTGTTCGAAGTCTGAAATATCACACATGCGATAATTCCATCCATCCAAGGTAACAAGGACATATGTTCTGCCCGTACGTCGAACCTTGTAGCCTCCGGCAAATCTATCATATTCGGTGGCAGAAAAGGTCGAAGATTGCTGGTCGAGGGAGGTCTCGCTCGAATTGCTTATCTTACCATTGCCTAGCACCGAAGGTGGTTTGAAGGTGGCCAGGGGACTCGTCGGGGATTCGAGATATGGCTCCTCAGGAGAGGGGGCAGCTCCGTCTTCTCTCTTCTTCTTCCTGAAATGCTTGAACAATCCCTTGGGCTCCTTTCCTGAGCCTATAGGTTCCGTCACAGCTCGATCGCCAGGCTCCAAGGGCGAGGGTCTAGTACCGTCGACACCATGACGACGGCTATCTTGATTTCTTACCAGGCTCAATTCTCCTACAGATCCTCCCATTCCACCACGCAGAACTTGACTTGCACCAGGAGGAACGCCAGATCCATAGATCGCAGTACTCGATGAGACGGAGTCGGTGCTATTCGTAGAACGGTGGCCAAACTTGGTACCCCTTGGCGATGCAGAATGGTTGCCATTGTTTGCAGAGTGTAAGGTTGCAAAGGTGCTAGGAGGACTATCGGGCTTCGGGCTGCCATCAACTCGAACCCTGAAGCCTCCTTCGCCCATTTCAGTACTAGCACTTGGGCTATGTCTCCTGCCTCCATCACCATCTATATTCCGGAGAGCATTCCGATGAGAACGGGTACCATCCGTATTCGAATTATTGGCTGAAGCAGGCGCAGTAGCACTTCGGACGGAGATTTTCCGCGAGGCAGGCAAAGACTTATTGAATACGGATTTCCCAGGGCTATCATCCTCTCCGTTGGCTGTCGTGGGTGTGGGGACGTTGATGTCGCGACCGAGGCTTGGCGATGATTCCAAAGTGCCTTCTGTGCCCGCGCTTGGGATATTCGCCGCGGAAGATTCCCGCCGTACATGGCTAGGTTTGGAACCCTCGGTTGTTCTTCCAGTCACAATCCCCCTGATTAGACGACGCATCCGTTTGCCTTCTTCACGTTCTCTAGCCTGGTCCCATCCGGTACCACTACTAGAGCATTCTTTCGCCAGCCTAGGATAAACTTGTTGATGCATCATTCCGAAATTACCTCTTCCACCATGCCCGCTTCCTAATTCCAAAAAGACGGATCCATATATGTTGAGGGCCTTGAAAGTTTCTTGCCAGTCATTGGAAAAGGAATTGCTAGAAAGCCATTGAAGCACACGCTCCATAGACCACTGCGATCCAGCCTCGTGGGGAGAAATTGGGGTGTTTGAATTGCTATTGGGTGTATGCTGGTGAGCATTTGAAGGGGTTGCAGAAGTATTCAGTGCCCTACTAGACATCTGGGAAGGAAAATTCGAGAGAGTAGGCGTTGGTGTATATTCAGGTAACGCGATGTTGGGATATCTAGTGGAGTTCGTCTGGTATGGCCGATCTCGATCATTGTACCAACTCGTCCCTTCATCCATTGGCATAGTCAAAGCTGTGTCGAAAGTACTCTTCGAGGTTCTCGAGCCATCAGATATGGCAGAAAATCTATTTTGGGGCTTGTTAGCATGAGCTTGCAGAGTAGATTAACAAATGAAAATCCCAGGTGCTGTGCTAGCGATTGAACTGGTGCATGTCCTGCGCGCTGTATGCCGTGATCTCATTCAAATGTTTTAGAAATGGGGTCTTCATACTCAGCACTGTCCCCTCGAGTAAAACTAGGCTCCTGGCTTCTTCCAAACCCCGGGATTCCGACTCCAGGGCCAAAGGAATCCCCATATGGTATGTATGTTGCGGACATCTGATGCTCCGAGGCTGGAGGGGGAGGTATCGATAAGGGTGTAATATATGGCTGGCTGGGGTTGTAGGCTTGATGCTGTCCGCTCGAGGGTGGATTTGGTGGTGGCAGAGGGAATCCTCTCTCATTATATGATCTCCCCCAACTCCCCTGCCAATTCGATTGCAGGCTTCCCGGCGGAGGACCTGGAGGAGGGGGTATCATGACACCAGGATGTTGATGGGATTGACTTGTCAATGGTCGAGGCGGTGGTGGAGGAATTGGCATCATATGCTGCTGCGAAGGAGGAGACATGGGAGGAGGTGGGGGGACGACATATTGTCTGGAGGGATCGGTGACAGAGGGATGCCTCTGACTTGGTTGATACATTGGGACGGGTGGCCCTGCTCGAGTCGAAGGTCTATACGCGGTGTTCGGGCTGAACAATGGCGACGGCGATGGGTCTGCGGCGGCAGATCTTGCTCTTGGTCGCGAGGGCGAAGATAGAGTGGGGTATGGTGAGCCGGTTCCATACAAAGGAATGAGTAGATTCGAAGAACTCGAGAGGTGTGGAATATCGTTTAGCAACAGACTGTCGGGGACAGTCAGTTCGTTGTTGGTCGGGTTTCGTCTTGGCGAAGGCTGCGGTCTGGCTTCCGAATTATTTGAACGTGTCGAAGAAGCTCTTGGTCGCGAAGAGCTGGTAATCATCGTCCTACCACGATTGCGCGCATCTTCTACTGATCAAAGGCCTCCGAGCGAACAGTCGAGGTGGTTCTCTCCACTCAAGTGCGCAAGGCAAGGAAAGGATCCAAGGCCGTAGGTTCGCAACTCGTCACTCGTAAGGTTGCTTGGCTAGGTACGTAGGTAGGTTGTCCGTCTTGGCCGTATTGGCCGCGGCTCGCGAGGATTGGGTCTCGAAGATGGCAGGTTGGTGGGCACCACAACAGATTCGAGGTTGATGGGAGGAACAAGATGGGACTCATAAGAGGCTCGAGGGACGCGAAGTCGGGGCGCACAAGACTCGAGGATGTTTTGGTTGCAGGTTGAAGGACGGAACTTTGCAGATGTTGGTCCTCGCTTCCCAGGTCTGGAGGGAAGGCTCGCTTAGTGCGTGGCACTACACTAGCGCAGGCGTCTAACGAGTGCGGCTGGCAACGGTCACCTGATAATCTATCACGTGACCTGTTTTAAAAGGAAGGTGGGAGGTACGGACATTGGGCAAGTACCTATGTATGGAGTACTCGGTACTTACCGATAGAACCAAACCCAGAGCCAGCTCGTCGTACTATTTCGGTTAACAAGATTTCCCCAATAGGGATTCCTTTTTACTGTAGGTGCCGAGTATTTACGGAAAGTCACATTGGGCGCCGTATCTGTGCGTACAATGTCCAGTACGTACGAAGTACAGTACTGTACAGGGCAGGGACAAAATATGTGCTCCGTTCCTTTCAGGGTGGATACAACTACGTCAAGCGTGGAGTAGTGGGCTATCGAAAGCCCCTCCTGGGGGGCCACTGCCGTGGAGGCCTTTGTTCGCTACGCTCTGAAATAAGATCAAAATAGGTGGTTTACGGCTAGAATATATATTAAACGCGGATATTATAAGAGGGCGAGCTCTAAAATTTCGCCTTTGGAGAGGGCATATGCGTAGGCGGAATACCTCCTTTTGGTCTCCTATTGTAAAGTAACAGTACCAGAATACGGGTACAAATACAGTAGCGGAATACGGAGTAGTCAAATGTATTCTCTTTGAAGTGCACGCCTATTTCTGAGGAGAGGAAGCGTATTCGTTCGGTTAGTCACACCTAATTACTTCCAATAGCAAGCTTATTGGGTGGCCGAGCGAGTAGTAGCAGTACCAGAATAGCGGTACAAATAGCGGAATAGTCAAATGTAATCCGCCTTCCGGAAACCTTGGTGTAGAGGTCGGATTCTCACTTAAGTGCACCCCTATTCCCGCCCCCCGATATAATGGGAATTCAGTAGATCCAATGTATAGTGCCTCCGTACGGCAGTACTACGTACCAGAATAGGAGTACAGATAGCGGAATAGCGCAAATGTATTCCACCTTCGGGCAACAGAGGTCGAGAGGAAGCGTAGTAGCAGTACCAGAATAGGGGTACAATGGCGGAATAGCG
>MU251438.1:0-106491 GCA_019669835.1 Amylocarpus encephaloides | reverse complement strand
AGCGCAAATGTATTCCACCTTCGGGCCACTTTGGTGCAGAGGTCAGATTCTCTACCCCTATCTCTGAGGAGAGGAAGCGTAGTAGCAGTACCAGAATAAGGGTACAATGGCGGAATAGCGCAAATGTATTCCACCTTCGGGCCACTTTGGTGCAGAGGTCAGATTCTCTACCCCTATCTCTGAGGAGAGGAAGCGTAGTAGCAGTACCAGAATAGGTGTACAAATAGCGAAATAGCGCAAAAGCATTCCGCCTTCGGGCAACTTTGGTGCAGAGGTCAGGTTCTCTCTTAAGCGCACCCCTATTTCACCTATCGGTTCACTCGCGTGGCGTCACTTAACGAAGTAACATTTATCTACCCCTGCGTGTTGCTTGAACCTTGGGACGAACGAGTCAGTGAAGCAAAACCTGTTATCAGTTCTTACCTGTGTCCTTACCAAGTACTTCGTATCCCTAAATAAAGGTTATTCGGTGGATCCACGTCGGGATTGTATAGCGAATCATAGCGTGGCTTTACAGTACCTATTCAGACACTGACAGACCGGCATGAATTCTCGTTCTCGTTCGCCGGCCCGTGGATTCAAGATCTGGATTCAACTGTAGATCATCTGATACTGCATCATGTTCCCTTTTCGAGCCAGGTCCCCCCCAGGACGAGTGTTTTGTTTTTTTTCGTTCGCCGCTAACCTTACCCGATGAAGCGAACTCGACCTCGCGCCACCCCTAAGAGTCTCGCTTTGCACCATTTGAAGCCATAGAGCCTCAAATCTCATGATATCTTCTCTCTTTTCCCATCGATTCGGCCCGCTTGTCCCTGAGCCGAATCTTCGTGTACCCACAGAATGTCGACGCAGCCCTCGCGTCTGTTGACCGTGGCCTGTTTTTGCTCTGCTGCTCTGCAGCGGCTCCTGCATGAGGGATGGCCTGATGCTCATTCTCATTCTCATTCCCGGATAACAGGAAACGAAGCTATTCGAGCATTGCTCGGCAAGCCAGCATGAATCGCAGACATCATGATCCCCGTGTGCGGGGCGCTCAATATATAAATCTTCCATCTCTTCCATCTCCTCGTTTCGCGTCTCATTGCTCTCGTCTTTGCATCTCATCTCGTCGCAATTCCTACGTTCTGCTCGTTCATCACCCATGGCTGATTACAGAATCTCCTCGCTCAAGTCGCCCATCGACGTGACCGAGTACCTCTTTGCAAGATTACACCAAGTCGGTGTACGCTCAATTCACGGAGTCCCTGGAGACTACAATTTGGTTTCCCTCGATTATATCCCCAAGGCCGGGCTCAAATGGGTTGGCAACGTCAATGAACTCAATGCAGGGTATGCAGCCGATGGCTACGCTCGAGTCAAGGGCATCTCAGCCATCATGACCACCTTTGGTGTAGGAGAATTATCTGCTCTGAATGCCATTGCTGGCTCCTACTCGGAGCACGTACCTGTCGTGCACATTGTCGGTTGTCCCTCGACAGCGTCGGAGAAAAACGGCATGCTACTGCATCACACTCTAGGGAATGGCGATTTCAATGTCTTCATGAACATGAGCCGGAGGATCTCCTGCTGTGCGGAAAAATTGATCGACCCCAGTACCATCGCCGCGCAGATAGATCATGCTCTTCAGCAATGCTGGCTCCAGTCCCGGCCCGTCTACATCAGCCTGCCTACGGACATGGTACAGAAAAAGGTCGAGGGAGAGCGTTTAAATACCCCTATCGACTTATCATATCCCATAAACGAGCCCGAGAGAGAAGATTACGTCGTGGAAGTCGTCCTCAAATATCTCCTGGCCGCCAAAAACCCGGTGATTCTCGTGGATGCTTGTGCCATTCGACATCGGGTCATGGATGAAGTGCACGATTTGATTGACAAAACTCAACTTCCGGTCTTTGTGACGCCCATGGGCAAGGGGGCTGTCAATGAGCAGCATGCCAACTACGGAGGAGTCTACGCTGGCGCAGGATCTGAGCCAGAGGTTAAGGAGCGGCTCGAATCTGCTGATCTGATCCTTTCAATCGGCGCAATTAAGGTCCATATCAATATATTCAGTCCTTTTCTACCGATTTGAAGGCTAACAAAATGAATAGAGCGATTTCAACACGGCAGGGTTTTCTTACAAAACCTCTCAGTTGAATACCATCGACTTTCACAGCAGCACAATCACTATCCGCTACTCCGAATATCCAGGCGTCTTCATGCGTGGTGTCCTTCGCAAGATCATCAAGACCATCGATCTCAGTCAATTGTCCGCCATTCCCGGGCCTCGTGTATCCAACAGCCAAGCCACCACTCCAGATGGATCAGAAGTCATCACCCAAGCATGGATCTGGCCCAAAGTCGGGCAGAGCTTACTGAAAGAAAACGACATTGTCATCACGGAAACAGGCACCGCAAACTTCGGAATCTGGGGGACAAAGTTCCCAGCTGGCGTCACATCTATCAGCCAGGTTCTATGGGGTAGTATTGGATATTCCGTTGGTGCATGTCAAGGTGCTGCACTAGCAGCCAGAGATGCTAGCGAGGATCGAAGGACGATTCTTTTCGTCGGAGATGGGTCCTTTCAACTCACAGCACAAGAGCTAAGCACCATGATCCGCTTAGGTCTCAAGCCCATCATGTCCGTTCCCTCCTCCGCTTTTCCATGACCACACTGACACCTCTCAGCTTCATCCTCAACAACTCCGGCTTCACCATCGAGCGCTTCATCCACGGCTTCGAGGCCGACTATAACGATATCGCGGGCTGGAATCACATCGCCCTCCCCTCAGTGCTAGGCGCAAAAGAGGGAAGCTATCGCACGTACCAAGTCCGGACGAAAGCAGAGGTTAACAAGCTTTTCAAGGACGAGGAGTTTAATACTGCGGATGTGTTGCAGATCGTGGAGATGTTTGTCCCAAAAGATGATGCCCCAAGGGCATTGAAGCTCACGGCTGAGCTTGCGGCGCATAGGAATGCGGAGTAGTGAAATGCTTGCTACTCAGAGAGTGGTTTCTCCTATGGATCCCTGGGTATGGCGCATGCGGCGAATTATTGGGTAGTTAGACTGGAAGGCAGGCGTAGAAAGGTAGAATGTAATGAACAAGCTCTTTATCCCCTGACAACCTTGTGCTTGATTGAACTTGACATTTCAGAAAGTGCCGTCTCCTGAAGCCCATCCCTTAAGAGATGGTAAGCAAACAGCACCAAAAGTTATGTTGTTCGGTATCCAGGCTGAAGTTATTTTCCTAGGGCAAAGAAGAGAGTGGCAACCCGGAACCCCTCCCTTTATTGGAAACCCCTGAATGACGCTTATTATAAGTTAGACAGTCAACAAGCCCCAAAAACTAAGCCATTGAGAAAGCCAATGTACATCATGTCAAAATCACGCTATTGCAGTCGTAACTGGTGAAACCCACACGAAGCATGGATTCTCCCATCGAATACTTATTTTAATATTACAATTAAGCCTACTTCTTTTAGGCAGGCGGTGATTCACCCTACAGACTTTCTTTCTTCGGTCTTCGCTTATACTTAGGATTCAAAGGTTCCTTTGCCGGCATCGAAGAAGGCTGAAAATATTAGTCGGCACAGCTATAATCAAATATTCAAGGTGGGCATAAACAATAGATGATCAAGCCACTTTTCCAGTTATTATCGAAACGTTAAAAATGTCGGTGGGCATGGCTCAGGACTACATGTTTCACAAGGTGGAATACGAGGTGATAAATGAAGTGAGAATTTCAGTCAGGGTCTCGCTTCTGGTCATCGTCGGAAGGACCTGGTTGTTCATAATTTTAGCACACAATTATGTATTCTATAGGGTGAAATGCGGTGATGTGCGAAGTGAGAATTCACATCAGAGTGTCGTTTCCGGTCATCGACGAATTAGATTGATTGTTCGTAGGAATGGCTCATAATCACTCACATATCTTACAAGATGAAATACGAGGTGACATTCCAAGAGCAAATTCGGACCAAAGTCTCTTTACCGGTCATTAACGGATTGTGGATATTATTCTTGATTTGGGACAAACAATTTATTTTTATGGGGGTGCTTGTAGCATCAAAGGAAGCTCTCCAATGCCTCGCGTATCTGGCTTCCCTATCATTTCCTAACTTTCCCACAGGCTTAGGCAAACACCGCATCAATGACCCTATCCATGATTAATTCAGCCCAGCAATGGTGATCAGGGGCATGACGAAAGTTATCTATGACCTGCTCATCCAGACCAACAGTAGAAACCTCCGGAATGGCCCATCGCTTGATGCTCGGGTCCCAATTCTGCTCCTCAATAATACTGCCATACCGGAATTTGGCACAGCGCAGAGGGGAGATTCGGTTTCGGTTGGTTAAGATATTAAAAAATCCCTCCCAATTCTGCTTGAGCTCGGGGTAGACACGGCCGTAGGGAATATTGGAGGTACGGCCGTGGTAATGGCAGGGGAGGTAGGGGAACCAGAATTTATTTGCCCACCCTAGGTTGGGAAGCACAGTTAGCATCCGGGAATCAAGATGGGGGGTTAGGAAATGAAGGGGGAGTACTTACAATTGACAGTGTCTGTATTGCCAGTAAATACCACCGTAAACTCCACCAGACCCGTGAATAGAGGCCTACTCGTGGCACCCAATCCGCTTCCTCTCTTCCGAAAAGGTCGTTCTAGATACTCTCTCTCACATCGCTCCAAAGCGGCATCGACCATCAATCTCTTCACCTTTGCCAAATCTTCCTTGTTGCAGAGACTGTGAAAAATTCTGTAGCCTGTCCAACTCAAAGCCTGGCCTAGCAACAGTGTGTCACTTTCGAAATTGAACGGGACTAGCGGTGCATTATAATCAACTTCGAACGAAAACGGATGGGAGAGCAGGGCAAGTGCGCGGGACTCCTGGCATACGTGTAGGTTCGTAACCCGCTCTGCGGACGGAACAAACTCTTCGTATGGGTCGCCACGGACTATAATTTCGACTAGACGCGGACCAGGGAGGTTCAGCTTCCAAATGTTGGCGCGAATCTTGCTGGGGAGGCAGGGAAACAGGTGAAAGGCTGCTAGGGGCTCGACTTGGACGGACTGTTCAGAGGGAGTGGGAGAGAGGAGGTCGGTATGGTCGTTGGACGGGGAAGCTGTTGTTGCGGCTTGAGCATCGATCTCCATGGGTTCTGGCGTCAGATAGGCCAAGCTCATGACTGTAGATAGTGCCTCGGGGTGTAGTCTCTCTTCGTCGATGGGGGTCAAATCTCTGAAAGGCACTGTTGGCAGATCTACCACAGACAAAGGTCAGCCCTTCGTTTCATCATCGATTCGCCTTCGAAACCGTCTTGCAAAAGGGTCCCGAAGAGACGTAACGATGTCTGCTTACCTTCCGGATTGACAGCTCGAACTGCAACGGTCGCTCCCTCCGCTCGAGGCTCAGTGCTGCCATCCATACAAGTCATGACCTGCTTAGAACCCGTCAGCTACTCCTAACTCTCGCGCGCACAAGATCGACTACTCACATCATCAGGAAAGACAACACCCAGTCCCACCAAAGGCAACGCATTGTCGCGAACCAAAGCTGGTGTGGGCGAAGGGGACTCCAAGGCAGGCATCTCGTCTTCGTTTTCCTCTCCACCCTTCAACCTCTTGGGAAATAATTTCTTCCGCGTATTGCGAAACCGACCAAAGGTGCGATTACGAGTGGTTCTAGGCATAGTAGCGATGGGATCTTCCTGGCGATGTGTGTTGAATTAGAGAAGGTGAGTGTAGAGCTACAAAGAGTACAGGATCGCGACGACGGCAACGGCAGTAGGGCAACAAACAAAAAATTGGATTTGAAAGCAACTCAAAGTAATAACTCTTGTACAATTGGTTCGGCTCGAAGATATTACTAGCGTCTTCCCAAACTAGACTAGCTCGTAGTCATCCGAGCCGCCCTCTATACCTGCCAGTCCTAGGAAGAATTCACTTAATCCCCAAGCTCCAGGATCAGGCACTTTTTTGAAACCCGAACCGCCAATATAGACCGTTCGACCTAAGCTAGCTTGCATGCCTTGTGTGCTTTCTGCGCCCTTCCTCGAAGCTTCCGCTGCCTTCCTGACGTCGCCCGTGGAATTAAGTGTCTCCACGAAAGGCTGCAACGCATCTACCAACGTCCGGTCTCCTGGTTGTGCTGGAGTATATTTGGACAGAGATTCCGATGCTTGCTTAAGTGCTGCACCCCATACCGTTGGACTTGCATCTCCTGCAGAAGCTTGTTGAAGAGCGTGTACTAAAGAGTTCAGGTAGATGGCATATAGAGCGCCTGACGTGCCATCCATGGTGGTTTCAACGACATGAACGATCATGCTGAGATCTAGTACAGCATCACCAGAGAACGGGTTCTGGTCGAGCAACTTCTGGACAGCTGGAAGAGTCTGGTTAGCAAAGATCAACCAAGGCAGGGAAATAGACGATACCCTCTGCTCCTCTCTTCAAACCAATACCACAATCTCCATCACCAACCACCGTATCGAATCTAGTGACATCTGGCTCTGCGGCGATGACCCTCTTCAGGCCGTTTGAAAGTGCCAACTTGGCAGATTCTGGATCGATCCTGAGACCGCTTGCTTTGATCTCCTCTCCTCCTGCCGCCTGTGATTCCCGAGTCTGACTGGACTTGGCTTCCCAGGTCGCTGTCTTGATCGGTGCGGTCCAGCCAGCAGCTTCACAAGGATCGTCTAGCAATTGCAACATGCTAGGTCCACCAATGTTAGTGTTGACAACATTGAGGATGGATATACTGAAACCAAGTCCGTTCAGACTAGTCATATATGTTCCAGCCAGTACCCTCGCTGGCTTGATGTTGTATGTCTTCTCCAGCTGGTCAACAGCCTCTGCTGTGATCCCCCCAAGCTCCAGAACGCTGACGCCTCCGAGATTGTTGATCAATAGTACAATTTCGTTCGAATTGACGTTCAAGAAGGCCCGGTCTTTATCACTTGAGTCTAGCATCTGCTGAAGCATCGTTTCGACCAATTGAGGAAGATCCAAAGTCGCTCGTCCACTGCCTGGCTCATTATGAATCCCCATCCCAATCTCAATCTCGCCCTTCCCCAATGTCTCCTCGGACGGACCTCGTCCAGGGACATGAACATGCTCCAGGCTCGCTCCGACACTCACAATGTTATTAGACGTCAACTTCGCCACCTTATACACATCCTCCAAACTCGCTCCCCTCGCTGCCAACGCCCCAGAAATCTTATGAACCAGCACCGTTCCCGCGATTCCTCTTCGTCCAACCTTCCCGGCTTTCGCCCTTCCAACCCCAACATCGTCACCCACAACCAACATCTCGACCTTCAACCCGGCAGCTTTCGCCTTCTCGACCGCCATTCCGAAATTCAGCACATCACCCGTATAATTCATCACGGTAACCAAGATCCCCTTCTCCCCATCCACCCTCGACATGACGGCCTTGCGAATCTGTTCCGCGCTTGGCGAGGCGAATATCGTACCTGCTACACCTGCTGATAGGAGGCCATCGCCTACGAATGCGACGAAGCTGGGTTCATGGCCGCTGCCTCCGCCGGAGATGATGGAGACTTGTGAGGGGGCATCACTCGGACGGCGGTAGATGATCTTGTTTTCGGCGTCGAGGGCTACGGAGGGGTTGGTGAGAGTGAGGGCTCGGAGGGCGGAGTTGACGAGGTGGGTTGGGTCGTTGATGAAGTGTTTGGCTGACATGTTGAAGCTTGTGACAACTGGGCGACGGTGAGGTGGGAGGAGGAGAGTCAGCAAAACCAGGTGGGTATCGTTTATTAGTAGGAAGGCAAAGTAGGTGCTGCTCGAAGCACAGCAGGAAGCCTCCTCAACCTTTATATCATGCCACCAACCTAGTCTTATTGATAGGCCATAGCTCCGTGCTCGGTAGCTCTCTCAGCCATAGCATCTGCATGCCATGTGCCCAATTGACCTTTTGACGGGTCGGCTCTGCTGAGGGGTTCATGCAGAGTAGAGGGGGAGGAGAGGGGCGGAGAAGGGAGTAAAGGGGGGTGAAAGGGGAGTGAAAAGGGGGTGTGGAGCAATAAAAGGGGTTTAGCGTGTGGCCTTATAGCCTGAGGCACACAATTATATTATAGTCTCTCCTACGGATGTGAAACCAATAGCTTATTATCAACAAACAACTTTCCACCTGTTGACCCCGGACGTGCGAGATCTCTTCCGTCAACCCGGCGTTGGTTCTCCTACATCCTGTAGTCTGGAGCGTTCTTCCCCAAAGAAGCAAGTGGTGGCACGTCTTTCCCAAACGCAATAGCCCCACACGATCTCCGTAATCCTTGCCGCCTTATTTACGATCCTGTAAGTACTTCGTAATTCGTAATACTCCCCTAATGAATGTTAAAATGTGGGTAATTAGTCCGAGCTCCCAACCAGGATTTTCAGCCAACACACGTATTTAGCCTTTCTAGAATATAGAGATAGGCACTCATTGGTTCACTGGAATCCCTTTATGACGGCGGACCCGTAATTTAACATCCATTCAGGGGGCAGGGGGTAACTGTATCATACTCCATACTCCGCGCAGTAGAAATAATAAATAATTCCCAAGCTCGACTTCGCTTCTCCCCCCCCCCCACCATCAACACCACCACCAATTCCAATCCTCAGCTACTCACGATAATGTCGACCACCATCGCAGTCCCCGGCCAACTCCTCGGCGCCACCACCGACTTCCTCCCCGGCCCAGGAACCCACATCCACGCCTCCTCCATCCACGCCTCAATCCTCGGACCTATCTCCCGCACCGTCCCTCCAAAACCAGCCGGTCCCTCCAAACGCCTCACCAAGATCACAAAAGCGACGCCCGAGCCGCTCCCTACTATATCTATCGACCGCGATATCTCCGAAGGACATGGACAGGGGAAGAGGGAGATCATACCAGAGGTCAGCAGTGTGGTGTTGTGCAAGGTGACGAGGATCACGCCGCGGCAGGCGAATGTGAATATTCTGGTCGTGGGCGAGAGTGTGTTGGATGGGGATTGGCAGGGTCTCATCCGTGTTCAGGATGTTAGGGCTACTGAAAAAGACAAAGTCAAGATATTCGAGAGTTTTAGGCCGGGGGATGTGGTGAGGGCTGCCGTGGTAAGTCCCGTGTTTTGGGATGGTATGGGGTATACTGGGCGATGATGGGGGCTAATGGTCTTGCGGGATTAGATCAGTCTGGGCGATCAGAGCAACTACTACCTGAGCACCGCGCGAAATAATCTCGGCGTGATTATGGCGACGAGCGAGAGTGGGAATGCCATGTATCCTGTGAGCTGGAAGGAGTACCGGGATCCGGAGACGGGGGCGAATGAATGGAGGAAGGTCGCGAAACCCTTTTGAACCCGGTTTGAAGATACAACGAGGATACGCAGACGGTGCGAGTTGGCGGGATGAAAATGTGAGAGCCAGGCGCGAGCCCACAGCATCGAGCCAAAGGACCGGAGGAGCTGGTTGGCTTGGAGAGATCATTGGCCATCATCCTAGAGCTGAAGGCTCACACGGATGACGTTTTGGCTGAGACAAGTAAAGAGGTTGAGATCAATCCACGTCTGGGTCGTTTTCGGAGCCCTCCCTCTCGGCAAATTTAGCCACGGAACAGCAAAGACACCCAAGCACAATCTACCAAGTGTAGCACGATGACAATCATGCGAAATCAACACAAGGCTGTTCAAACTCCATGATACTCACCATTGCTCCCCTCTGATTCCTTCGCAGTTTAAGTGCTATAAGTGATGCCATTTACCTAAGGTTGAACCTAGGGAAATGCCTCGCTTCCTATCTCGGTGCACCTTTCCCCCCGACTCCACTCTCCTCCAAATCTACCGCTTAAGCGTCTTCTGCTTCTCCGCATCCTTAACCAACTTCCTTCCAGCCACCATCAACCCCTTCCTCTTCCTCACCCCATCCATATACCTCTTCGCCACATTCTCCTTATCCGCCAACTCCCCCAAATCCTCTAGATCATCCTCCGTAAACGGCACCCAAAACGGATCTTCATCAAGCACCTCATACCCCTGAAACACAAGCTGCGGACTTGCAGCTCCAGACGTGCGTTTCCGAATCTCATCCGAGAAGCCAAACGATTCGGCGACGGGGAGGAGCGAGACGATGGTGTAGAAGGGCGTGCCTTCTTTGAGGGCTTCGGAAAGGATGCGGCCACGACGACGGGTGAGAACGTCATAGACGCGGCCGAGGACTTCGGTGCTGGCTTGGATTTCGCAGGAGTACATGGCGAGGAGGAGACGGGGGGACCAGTCGAGGAAGCCATGTTTGATGGCTTGTTGGACGGTTTTTATGACTTCGCCAGTGAGACGGCCGAGTTTGTCGCCCGCGGAGGAGTCGTCGTCAGCAGTAGGGTTGACGGTAACTTCTTCGAGGAAGATGGCAATGCCTTGGACGGGCTCGTTGCAAAGGGGGCCCTGGGCCATGGCTAGTTGGAAGGCGTGGCTGATTTTGTCTGAAAAGTCTTTGGGTTGGAGTGAATCGCCGACTGCTTGTCGCTCTTCTCCGGTGGCGTCTTCTTTCAAGCTATGGCAAGATTAGTATCATATTGTAGATGCGGAGTGAGTGAAGGGGCTTACAATTTACCACAAACATTATCATGCGTCGTGTCAACTAATATATTCGGCCCCGTTCTTCGTGGCCCAAAGGCTGATATTTGCTCAACGGCATTTGTCCAGATTTCTCGTTGACCTTTGACATTCTCGAATTTCGCTTGAAGTTGCTTCTTGAAGTCTGGCAGTGACAGAACTTTTGTAGCATCTACTAGACCATTGGAGTCGGCGTCGACATCCTCAGAGTCTGACCCTTCGTTTGGGGCCTCTAAATTCCTCTTGACTTTCTCTTCATTTTGACGTTCGGAATACAATCGCTTGATTGCATCCGCATTCTTGACCAAGAATTTAGTGACTTCTGCAGGAAGAGGTCGCACCCGTAATCTGATAGTCACTTGCTTAGATGTAGTCACCGCAACGACCGTCCCTCTCCCGAGTTCTTTATCAGCAGGAGGCTTCATCTCTTCGGCACGAACTATCGTTTCTCGGTATGGCACGATGGGCTCACCAGCCTGAATCTCACACCTAGCAAATCTCTCTCGAAGATCAGTCAAGCATCTCTCGAGATGAATTTCTCCTGCAGTCAACAGAACATGTTCGCCACTTGCGAATTGCTCGTATTCCGCACAAGGATCACTTTGAACCAGTAACTTGAGCCCAGCAATCATCCTGTCCAAGTCACCTGGCCAAGCCGGCTCCAAGGCAACCCTTACAATCGGTGGAGCACCCATACTAACACCAGCAAGATTAACACCACCCTCGAGATGGCTGGATATTGTGCCAGACTTGAGTATATGACCCTCGAGACCTGCAATTCCAAAGACCACACCTGCAGGTACTGAGGTAAGTGGTTCAAGTCCTCGACCCATAAGCAGGTACAAAGCGGTCACTGTGACCTCTTGTGGTTCTGGGCTCGCATGTGGATTTCCGGGAGAGAACTTCGGAGGCAGAACATATACTAAGTCACCTACTGATAAGGTCCCAGAGTATATTCGTGCAAAGCCGATCAGGTGTTCCCGCTCAGCTGGTTTCTCTTCTGATTTAACTTCATCAAGGCTTGCTCCTCCGATTGCTTTAGCAAGACCATTGACGGGGTCATCTGAGTTACCATTCTCTAAAGCTTGTGCTTGTGCTCGCGAAATCTCTGCTCGCTTCTTTCGGCCTAGTTCGCGAGCTTCTTCTGGGCTCAATGACCCGCCAATACCGCCACGACGTTTGTTTTCTGGAAGTTCGCTCTCAGGAATTGAGACCATTTTACTAACATAAGCCACCATTGGGTCGCTCTTAGAGTTCTTCGATTTGATCATTGCCTCTCGAAGAGCTGGGTCAACATGCGATCCACCAGGAGACTCATCGATGAGAGCAGGCAATCTGCTTTCTTGGGCGACTGGTGGCGATGGAAGCGACTCGATACATGAAACGAGCAATGCGGTGGAAAGAGGCAACCACGCAGTAAAGACCGCCGTAAGAACAGCCCGGGGATCTCGTGAACGTAGTATATGTGGCGGCAACGTGAGATTCAATGACTTTGTGATCTTTTCGGTCAAGGCAGAGTCACTGTCAAAGAGTTAGAACCATAGAACAATTTTGGGATAATTTCTCGCTAGGACGTGAAGGGGTTGCACGTACCCTTTCCCCTTGTCACCACCCATCGTTGCCGAATAAACAGCCCAGATCTGCTCCAGCACTAGTTGCACAAACATTGGCTTGAGAGCTCTACCCTTTAAATGCTTTTGTGCCAAAACTTTCTTCGTCTTTGGATCTAAATAGAAGTCGCCCCAAAGAACTTTCTCCATGACTGTTCTCTTTATACCAAGTTTCTTCTCGTATAAACTCGCAAATTGTCGTACAGTGAAAGCCCAGCCATCTATAGCACTGCTGAATATGACGTTGTTCTTTTCTGGCGCAAAATAAATGTCTTCGTCATCCTTTTCTTCGAAAGCAGCATTGACCGACATGCTATCAGTATCGACCGAGTTCCCGTTAGCGCCATTCGTATCCGTTCCTGCTTTCTCTTCCTCCTTAGCAGCAGCGACAGCGATTCTCTCATCCACTCTTTCCCGCCAATGGAGATCCTCTTCCATTCTTTCTCCTTGGAAAAAGCTTCCCAAGACAGCGTTGACCTGTTCTAGCAACTTGCTGAGATGGGTATAGGCTTCCCCGGGGGTCATCTTCAATTCTGTGATTAGTCTATCCATTTTGTTGATCACAAGCAGCGGCTTCATATGCTCGACCCACGTCTGCCGAAGGACAGTAACGGTCTGACTGCAGACGCCTTCCACTGCGTCCACCAAGACAACAGCGCCATCGCAAAGACGAGAAGCGGTCGACACCTCGCTGCTGAAATCGATATGACCAGGCGAATCGATCAAGTTGATCAAGTATTCTTGATGCTCCGGCGTGGCATCTGGGGCATTCCTTCGGAGCATCGAAAAGTATAGGGATATGGCGGAAGACTCCATGGTAATTCCTCGTATCTGCTCATCTGGTCGAGAGTCGAGGTACCGAATTTTGCCGGCGAGTTTAGGGGAGATAATGCCATTCGTTGCAATGAGAGCGTCGGTAAGGGATGTTTTCCCATGATCCTGTTTCCCGTATTAGCACTGGTCTATCTTCGCCGTGTCACGTCGGGGTGGCATGGAACTCACAACGTGGGCTAAGATGCAAATCTTGAGAAGTCCAGGTTAGCAAAGAAATCGAGGACCCCGCCATACCAACAACCTACATTTCGAATGCCTTCTGGATTTCGTTGTAAAGCGACCAGTTTCTCTGGGTTGACGATAGGCATTATGAATGTGATCCTTCATATTACACGGGAAAAACAGAAATCTGCGAGTATACGTAGTTGTTGGTTTTCCTCGGAAACTTCTTCCACGACAAATACAGGTACGAGTATGTCTAGGGACACTCACCATGCGTCACAAACAATCGAAGCTTGCGCTTGGTGGGGGATGCATGAGCAAGGATGCTGACTCATCGTCTACGGAGCACGTGTTGTGTTTCACCTACCTCCTCAGCCTCATGGTGCTTCACGTGATTCACAGCTTAGTCACAACGGATAAAAGATAATCCCTCTTCTTCTTGATGTCCCTTCTCCCCTCTCCCTCTTTATTTTCGCCTCCAGGCCAATATCACGAACTTTCTACTTCTTGACAAACGTTGCTCTTTCTCTCCAATGGAGCATTCATAGCCAGTCGATCATGTTGAATCAACGAGAGTGAATCCGATCAATCTCGCTTGCTCCGAACCAGTCGCGTTCTGGTCAAGACTGGTCAAGGCATTCTTGAAGCATTTCACCGACGCCAATCGCCTTCCTGTTCCTCAAAGCGCATGAAGAAGTCGAAGAGGCGGCCCTTCTAGCCCATCACGGAGGAATTCGACGCTTTCGGACGACGCGAACAACTTCCCGAGGGGCTCGTTTAGGGTGTTGCTTTTCTTAGATACATGCGGACGGAGTATTACACCCTAATTCCCTCCTCCCATCCTCTCCTCTCCGTCCTCTCCTCTCACAGTGCCTAGGCCCTACCTGGCAGCCCCATGACTGGATGAGTGGCTCATAAGGATTGGTTGAGCGTGCTTGACCAAGTTGACCGTTGACCGTTGCAGGCTGCAGCTTCCCCATCTTCATCCTGGAACGCGCGAGTTTCGGTTTCAGTCGTCTTCATCCGATGATCCAACCCCCCCAAGTCGTTGATCGCATTTTAAGCTTCTGACCTTTTGCGCCGATCACAACCCGCCTCTACGGAGTATCATTCTCGATAAAAGTCGCTGAGCCCCGAGACGGTCCATGTCCACGAACAACATATTAATACACCACCACATGAGTATCACCATAATTTGGGCAGAACAAGGCACAACAATAATTATACGGAAGACTGGAGCCAAGTGGTCATATTGTCATTACTAGTGCGGTTCGAGCGCATTCTGACTCCGATCACCAACCATGATGGCCGACGTGCAGCAGCAACATGCACCGATAGAAGCAAGTCAGCCCCGTCAGATTCCACCACGAACGGCTGCTTTGCAAATACCTCCACCTTCTGTGGTCACCTTACCGCCTCCATCTTCCGCGAGTCGAATTCGGAATTCGCATCGTGCGTTAGATTCCTTTTCACCAGTCAATCAGAATGGCAGCTTCGAGTTTGACAGGGTTTTAAAGAGTGGATATGTTCAGAAGCGAACGCGCAAGACCAAGGTGAGTCAGGAATTATTGGCGGAACCAGTAGACGGATGTTAATCCTGCTGCAGAACTGGAAGGCAATCTACCTCGTCCTGCGGCCCAATTCCCTCTCCATTTACAAAGATCAGAACGAAGACAAATTAAAGCACAAGATTCTGCTCTCGGACCTCACAGCAGTCGCCAAACTTAAAGACCCGAAGCAAAAGCGACAAAATGTATTTGGGTTGTTCTCGCCATCAAGAAATTACCATCTGGAGTCTTCGTCTAGAAAAGATACCGAAGAATGGGTTGCCCTGATCCGACAGGAAGCGCGAATCGAGGAAGAAGAGGAGGAGATGCTGCTGGCTAGTCCGGGAGGTCTGGTAACAGGCTCTTATGCTGGCTTTGAGCGTGCATTCCTTCGACAACGTGAAGAAAGAAGGTTACACGATGAAAGGCTAGGGTCGAGTTCGCCAGAACCTACGGAGCCTACGCCTAAGATTCCGAAGAAGAAAGTGCATGCCGTTACATCTAGACGAAGGATGTCGCATACTATCGAGTATTCTGGGACGGACTTGGCATCGCATTCCGATTTCTCTGACACGGATCTTGCTCGAGCTCCTGGAGCTTCAAGCCTCTCAATACCTGAAGACTCACTTGCTGTTAAACCTCCACCACCAGTACGTCCTGGAGCAGCACGAAATGCCAGCCAAATTAGTGGCTTCAACGTCGAATCAGACCCCGAGCGCGTAATATGGCAAGGCCATCTCCTATTCTTAAAATCCAAAGGCGGAGTCCGACAATGGAAAGACCTCTGGGTCGTCATCCGCCGAAATAATATCGCCCTCTACAAGAACGACTCCGAATACTCACCCGTCCTCTTAATATCCCTCTCGGCACTAATCAACGCCGTAGAAACCGACCCATTAAGCAAGACAAAGCGCCATTGTCTACAATTAATCACGGAAGAAAAGAGCTATAAGTTCTGCGCGCATAATGAAGATACATTGGATAAAGCATTGGGGGCACTGAAGAGCCTTTTGTCGAAGAGGAAGGAGGCTGAGTTGACGAGGTGATCGCTGGACTTGGTGAAGAAATCATGTTGAGCCAGTGGCTAGAGGGAGATAGAATCTTGAGTGCCCGTTGGACTATTGATGGACGCATGAGGATGTCTTTATGAGTTTATGATGCTGTAAATGTAATGTTGTCATGACCATGAAAACTACTATCCAAGACAATTTCTCGCTACTTGTGCGAGACGGATTCCTCCTGGTTGAACCGTCTACTAATCCCACAAGTCCTGAAAGCGCCAGCACTCAAATGCCAATTCAACCACCAGTCAAAAGAATTACGTTCGTTGCTTATGGGCGCGTAAGAGTGCAAGAATAGTGATCGGATGACAGGAAATGCGATCCAGTGAAGCTTTGAGGGATAGATACATTTGCCGCCACTCTCGTGTGTGCAAGCTAGATTGCATTTTGATTCCGCCAGCGGAGACTGATCCCGAGCACCTACGTAGCGTAGTAAGTATGGTACATGAAGAGCACCCCCCCGAGCTGGACATGCAAGGGGCTCTTTACTTGAGCTGATAAACGGAGATTTGTAAATGGGTGCGTATGGAGATGGATAATGAAATGGCATTTTGTAGCATCGAGGAGATGTCACTGATCTCTGATATTGTACACTGCGTATTCTACACTCCATACTATCATATAATACCTAGTCTTCACAGCTACCTCTTTAACGCAAACGGCTTCTTCCCTCTCCAAAGCTGTCTATACTTCGCACTCGAATGTCTCGCCTCCCAACCTCTTGCCTTCTGCTTCGGCTTCAACGCCACAACCTTCTTCCTCCTGAATTCTACATCCGCGCCCTCAATACCCGCTCTCGCCATCACGCCTGCCGTGCCTTCGTCCCATTCGCTGCGGAAGATGCTCATACCGACGGGTTTGAGGGAGTGTTTATCCTTGAAGCTGCGCAGGAAGAAATCATCGCGAGATAGCGATTGAAGGGTTGAGGTGTCGATTTTGCCTGCGGTTTGCTCGCAAACGAAGACGGAGTAGCGATGGTACGGGGATCCTTTCTGCGCGAATGGTGGGAGCCAGGGGAGCGTGATTTGCTCGAGGGAAAGCTGGGAGAGGGGGATCGATGTTGTAGTTGGGGAGAGCGGGACGTTCATTGCTAGGAAGTGGCAGCGGGATGTGAATTTATCAGAGTCCACTAGAGGGACGTCGGAATCCACTACTACAATACTAACGAGACGTTCCCCCTTGTCGAAGACTTGAACTTTGAGCCTCAGGGGGACTTCACTGACGCGGGAGTCGATGAAGCCTCCATGTTCGACTTGTCGGGAGCGGAAGGCGAGACGGACTTCTGCGCTGGGCTCGAAATGCGCGAGGACGTCGGGGACGATGCCAAGTTGGTTGATTCGTTGGACGATTTGGCGACGCTGGTATTTGCGCCATTGTTCATCGGCGAGGAAGCGGTAGATGGGTTTGTTCATGTCACCTAGCCTTCAATCAGCAGATGTCCCCTGCACAAGAATATGGGGTCTGCTTACCATCACCATCCTCGAAGCGCTTCTTGATGTTAGGATCATTCCTATCCGCCTGAATCTTCAAGTATTCCAGATGCCTCCTCATACTTTCCAGCCTTGTGTGCTTCACCTGCTCTCCGCCTTTGAGCTTTGAGGGATCTAGAGCTTGTAGATTCGATATCCGTAATCTCTCGGTCTGGATGAGCTTGATCTTCTCAGCTCTATCCTCTTTCAAAACCGTCAACCCTTCCTGGAAGCATTGGTATGGGAGTTGCTCGAAAGGAATATTGTCGGAAGTTTGAATAGCCATTCGACGACGTCGGGATCCAATTGGCATAACACCACTCTTCATGAGGGCCTTCTCTCCCTTCTTAGATGTGACAGTCAGAGGATCCCAAACGCGAGGCTGTTTTGTCGATTCCACTGCAGCCTCTTCTTCATTGCTTCGAGGCGAGCTCGTAAAAGTTCGAATTGATCGCGCAGACAGTTGTGACCCTTGAGGGGTTTGCAGACATCGGGTCAGTGGCCTGGCGGCCTTCTGACACGTCGACATTGTGGTGTTGTGAAGCTTGATGTTGATAACACCTGGGGATTTGTCGAGGTCGAGTGATGGAAATTTTGACGGAACTTGCCGAGAACTTTCCTTGGTTGGCTTGAGCTTCCTCCCTCCTTCGCAACGACAACATCAAAAGAACCCACCATATACTCCGAACAATGGCGACGAAAGGGTTGCAAGGCTTATCGAAGAGCCTAGGCTTGCTGAGATTGTCTACTGGCAGTAGAGATCCATTGACAGTAAGTATGCCGATGTGCGCCAATATGCAAATAATTACGCTGACGTTTAAACTAGCACTGTCTTGCGCCGTCCATATCAAGATCAATGGCCACGGTCACATCGTTACCTTCGCATCATGCCTCGGCTTTCGAGTATAGTAGCTCCCAATCTACACAAACGAACAATGTGATAACGAGTATGTGCTGTCATTCCAATGGTTGGTGGGGTGCTAATGAATCACAGCCCCTAACGTCCTTACTACCATCTACAAATTCCCTACCATGGAACCCGTCCAATTCCAAGAATACTCCAGTAAATACCTCCGTCTTCCCCTTCGGCGCGATCTCCTCCACCGAGCTGTAGTCTTCGAAGGCGACGGCTCGCGACAGGGAACCGCGAGTAGCAAGACCCGATGGATGGTACACGGCGCAAAAAGGAAGATTCGACCACAGAAAGGAACCGGTAGTGCACGTCTCGGATCGAGGCAATCACCCATGCTGAGAGGTGGTGGAAAATCATTTGGTCCACATCCTAGAGATTTCTCCACAGAACTACCACGGAAGATGTACGATTTGGCGTGGCGGACGGCATTGAGCTATCGATACAGGAAAGGCGAATTGATTATCTGCGAAGATGGCATGGACATTAAATATCCGAAGGAGGTTCAGGATTCCGCAAAATTTCAGCCTTCATATCTAGCAGAGATGTTTCTGTACAACCATTGGGGAAAATCGAACGGGAAATCCCTGATCATCACAAACGAGTATAGACCCAGTTTGTTTGAACCCATGGAGAAAGTGCGCGAGCATGGAAGAGCGAGGATCGGCGCGGAGATTGATGTCAAAGACTTATTGACTTTGTCGAGGATCATCATTGAAAAGTCGGCGTTGGAGCAGATGCTAAGAGAGCACCAAAGTGATTTGGTGCCCAGGTGAGGGCGCATGTATGGATAGATATTATATGTGGTTTGGGATCGAGTCGATCCGCAACTTTGTACACAATGTAAAGATTACTGATGTCTGCGGCAGACTCTACTAGGTCTCTCACTTCTATTAAACTCGCATCAGGGACCAAGGTTTATGAATGTTCACAATAGTCCTCTGCATCTTAACTTGAGAGCTATCATTTTCCAGTTATAAATACACCGACGCATGTCGTTGTCCTCTGCCTCTTGACCTCCGTCGAAATTACCAGATAGAATTGCTGTTGCTTTTCGAATATTTTGTCTCATTGGCGCAATTCCAAAATGATCATATGTTTTGACAGTAAGGAACGATGATCACCAGTCTACAAGCAACCTCTCTTCCTCAAATCCCAGGCTACTCAATGCACATTCAATAATCATTGCACCTCACTGCACGACTCTCGTTATACACACCTACTACTTCGCATTCCTCGTCACCTAAACACTCATCGAAATGTCTTCAAAGAGCCCCGTGAAAGCGGGCAGAAGTTTAGGTCAAGAGATGCGTCTCAGAAACGCAGATCCCCTTCCCTACAAAGAAGGTTTTGTCAAAGTGGTAACCAAAGTTGAAAAGCTTCCACAGTCATCGTGTGGCCTAGCGACTAAGCAGACAGATGGCGCGGTTGAGGTTGAGAGTGGAGAAGATACTTAATCCGATACCACAATGGAAGACAAGAGTGATGGGGAATCTAGAAAGGAGACCATTCAGCTCTGGGGGGGCGCATCGAGTCCGCAAAACATCATAGCCAGAAAGTCAATAGATATCAGCAAGCGTTGGAGAAGACGATGCTGATGGAGACTTAGATATCAGGTTAAGAAAGAAAAGGCATGCTTTGGGACAACCCATACAACATTCCTGCGAACCTTAGGTTCAAAGTGGAGTGCTCGTACCGTTTCGGGTTCCAATACATCTCTGGTCATGTTGCTAAAACCTTCTGATAGGAGTGAATAGAACGATTGCATTACCGGTGCATCGCCTCAAGTTCAAGGGCTAGCTTTCTTCTAAGAAAGATGCCCTGATTCGTACTCAGTTCAAGATCCGACACCAGATGAAGCTCTGCACTCTGTTGAAACACCAGCTGGTGGCCTAGGTCATAAGAACCAACATACCAATCATCGTAGCTCAATACCCATCCCCGAAATCCCTAAACCGTATCCAATACACACATTCGGCGTATTAGAACGTTCCAGCATTACATCATCCCCCTATAGCTCCCGTTAAACTACCTCTCTCGACAGAATCGTGTGCTAAATCGCCCAGTGCATTCAATCTCCTACCTCTTCATTCAGTTTGGGTGCCTAGAGTGTGAGTTGTGTCTAATACAACAACAAATTATCAAGAAATGCCTAAGTTACCCCACAAGCATAGTCTGACGCCTTCCCTGCCCAGAGGAGGGTGTTCGCCACGTCCGTCGTTGGATTCACAACTCCAGTTGGTTAGGGCTTCAAGCATATAAATCTAAACAACTATCTCAATCAATGTTAAGTGATGATTCAGATTCCTGAAATCAGGAAGGATATGCTAGGGGCTACGGAGACAATGAGTGGAAGATAAAAATGTGTAGTTGTTCGCAGGCCGGGCTCTTCAAGAGTGTGCAAATGTCGAACTAAAATTAAATGCTCTCCTTTTAGCGATAGGCATCAAACACAGCGCCAGAGCAGACTTCTTCCATATACAACTACCATTGTTGAAGGGAACGAGTAAGTGTGAAATAACGTAACGGTGACGGAGACTCGCTTAGAAAGGTAGCTCTTTTATTCTGTAATGATGCAACTTGTGGACTTCTCTCATATCATTTCCAATGCATCTTTCTGCGGAAGATGACCAGGCTGCTAAGGAGGTTTAAGGTAAATCTCCCTCTTCAGAAGAGCTGCTTTCACTTCTCTGGTCTGTAAGGCAAATACGGAGAACGTGAAGTTGGGTTTAGCGATAGTGAAGCATAGATTACATTGCTCAATATATACTCCTCGGATCGGCTTCAAGAAGAGAATATAAATATAGATGTACTACTAGACGAATCAATATTCTCAGACCCATTTTCCCACCCGAGAGAACCCATTTTCATACCAAAAGACTAAGCCACACGGCTGCACAGCGACTTCACAGCCATGTGTTTTTCCTTTAACTAAGTCTTGCTAGATCATTCTCTGGAAGTATTCATATTCATCACTTGTTCTAAACTCCGTAGGGGCCTTCTGAATATCACGTATTGTATTAGCGGTCTCAAGCAGCGCCTATTAGCAAAGCCAAAAATTTCCACATAATTCTTCTTCTCGGCGGATTGGGTCAACACTAAAAGCGTGATGGACAATCACTCCTCAGCAGGTGCATTGGAAGAGCTAGATGTTTAGTCTAATAAGTCTAATAATATTCAGTCTTACTATCTTTACCGAATCTCCCATACATATCGATCAATTCTACTCTTATTTGTACAAGATCCAACTTCAAAGCTCCTAAGAAGGGACTACCCGGGAAACTAATCCCCGTGATTCAACCCTGGCTCCACCTACCACAAAAAAATTACAGATCAAGATATAGAAATTGCATCTACAAGATGTCCAAGAAGCCCCGCGTGTTGTGTAGATCCAGTACCAACCTTCCTCACAATCGCTTTTACACTTCTCAAACTTGCCGTCTATATTGAACGCATGTCAGCTTTCCCATAAGATCGCTCTTGAAGTTTATCGATAGATTGTTCTAGAATCTCAGGGTACCGCCTACATCAATCCGGAAGTGGAGTTCATTCACAGCTAATGGGATTCGGAACTTTTAGGCGACCAAGGAGATACACCGGACAGACCTATATTGCCCTTCATTGAGAGCCAAGCAGACGTATCTTTAATCCGATATGCTGTGTTCGATTAGGATTGCTGGAATTACAGAGTAAATTCCAACGCCCGTTCGGCGATTCGATCTTGACCATGTGTATAAAATTGCAGAGAATATAGGCTCATTGCTTTGGGATTGTCCAGTTTTTAGATTCCGTTCCAACAAGATCGAGAGAGTGCAACTGCGAGGATGTTTTGGAAAGGTCCACTGTCGAATGCTAATACACCGTAAGTGCCCAGTCCCTGGTTTTATGATGAGTATTGGACTGTACGGGAGCTACCTACCTAGTTGTATATTAGGGCTATCACTGCTTCGAGTAATTAACCGCATCTTAAATTAAATGGACTTCAATTGAAGCTACTGACTACTAGTAATGATCTCTAGCCATTTTCAGCTCTATTTATAGCTTCTAAGAGAAAGGAGGGGCGGCTATGTACAATTGTATGAAACTGCTCAGATTGAGGGTACTCTCATTCCAGCTGTATGGGAGGGGCGGGTCCGTTACGGAACAGCAGACGACACCCCCCATTTGCCAATATAAGTGCGAAGTGGAATTGAGATTATGGGTCGAATCAGTCATCTAGCGGGATAGACCTTACGAGAAATACTTTTGGAATATTGGATTGGCCTCGTTATGAAGTTCCTTTTGTGTGAGTATACTTTTCACCCACAGCGAGCAATGGCTTACGGACACCGCCATATCAACAGATGCTATCGTGGCAACAAATCTAGAACCACGAAGCGATTGTAGAGCCTATAGCCAGGGGTAAGTTACCGTCTTCTTAGCGTATAGCTCGCAACGTAGTATGCTCCATGAACAAATTAAGGCAAGGCCTCTTAGTTTATATCGTATAGATCTTCACCTTCAGCCTAAGGAATCCCACTAACTAATATATATGATAGCTTATGTGTTAGAACAGAAGTAAGAACCAACCAATTGCCGAAAGGTAATGAGGGTGCGGTATCAGTATATGAACTGTTACCCTTCGATATGTAGACTTGATTCAACGTCTATTGAGTCTCTCCTGGCTGCGCGGACACTAGAATAAGATACATGCCAAATTCACAAGAACAAGTCTGGCTCATTCTCTTTTTCACGTCGAAATTCTCATATAGGTGGTTGACAGATCGTGTCCATCATTTGACGAGGAAATGGAATCATATAGTATTGTAAAATAGTGCAGCAGAATATAACGTCATCCATCGACTTCTTGTTAAGTTGTTCTATATCACTAGAAAAATAAAGGTGAATTTTGGACATATATTAGGGAACTATAGTTATTGAGCACTCCTCCATCGAGCACATAACAAAATAATCGACGTTCAAAGTAGCAGGAAGACATCATGTTCTTCAGGGAGCTCATATCAGTTCCAGTCCTCAGGTGGAGTCCAACTTCATACCTTTCAGATCTCGGGCTGTTTCTTCGCGCTCGCCTCAATTTATCGAAGGCTTTGAGAAAACATGGTGAACACAAGCTCACCTCTCAATAATAACCATGCTCTGGGTACTACTTCTCCTTGGTTGCTCAACGATTATTACGGAAATTCTACCTAACTTTGCCATCGAGTTTCCCAGATTTTCTGGAGGCTACTGTAATGCTTGTACTTAAGGCATTTGTCAGCATGTAGAAGTACTACAAGCAGGACACGAACTTAAAGATCGCATGCTGGACAGATAAAGATGGAGCAATACTTAATAAGTAAGCTCCGAACTTTAGAGCGTCAGTCTTTGGGTTCCCTCCGTGTGGGAAGTTTGGGTGGCCGAGGGGATAGCGAGATTTGGGGAAGTGTCGAGTGAGAATACAAAACGAGTTTATCTCTCTGGCTTCCCGAAGTATAAATTGTCGAGATGTATTAATATTGGGAGAATACACTTATATACCGTTATCTGTATCGGGTGGTGTAAGATGGACGCCATTTCGCTAAAGACCCTTACTCGTTATGCATACATGGCGTCACTCGGCCTAATGATATTGTTCACAAACACATTGGATATAGACGTCCGTAACTATCGCTAAATTTAGAACCCTACTTTGAGGGCAAGCACGGCGCAGATCACCTATCGGCGATCTGTGGATCCCGTTAGGCTTCCACCGACCTCGCTGAAACAGCAAACTAATAACATCGCCTTGCTGTGCCGCACTCGCTCGACAACCTCAAATATCGCGACTTCGATTCCATCACACGTCAGTTTTCTTGAGAATTTTGTTCAAGTGTTGCAGTCTACAAGTACCTTTTCCCTTTCGGTCTCAAGATAAGGCTAGGAGATAAACAGTTACCGACAAAGAAGTTCGTCGCTTAACCCGTTAAAGCCAGCACTCAACCCCTGTCGCTTACTCAAATCTAACAACCGTTCCAACCTCACCCCGGAGCGTCCATCACTTCTTTCAATATGGGTCAAGCACAGAGTCAAACCACTGGCAACCAGGCGACAAAATCTCAAGAGCCGATTGTCCCGGTGGATCCCGTTGCCGAAGCCGCAAGAATTGCAGAGGTCCGCATATCTATCATTCCCCTGCGTCTATGACACAACTCTCTCCCCCCTTTTCGCCTTTTTCCTACCTCGAATTGTGATATTGACACGCATCTTAGCAACGAGCTCGTGCAGCTGCTGCCGCGGAGGCCCGTATGAACAGTCAGCCCAAGAAAAAAACCAACATCAGCGCTGCTCAAAAAGCTATCCTGTACAAGAAACAGCAAAAAGGCATGTCTGCGCTTGAGCAGGCTAGTGCTGAGAATCGGGGGTGGCGGGCTGCTGATGAGGCGGCGGAGGCAAGACGTTGGGATTAGATGAATATCCTTTGGAGATCAACTGCTGGATCTGGTGTATGGTAACCGTAATACGAGTTTTTGATCAATTGGATAATGGTAACTATATTCGGTAAAACGATCCCTTCACTTAGCTTAAAAACACTTAAATCACCTCGCTTTTCAACAGGTGCGCTTTCTAATTGTCTGTAATTGACCGACCTAAGACTGGTTTCCTACATAGCTAAACCACATCCTACGAAAAGACATATGTTAAAGTGTGACACAACTAATACTCTAGTCAAAGTTACCGCATTCCGAGACTCGTAAATTGTTGTAGCTGACCGGATGGAAGGTTGTTAAGTAATGTCTATAGAAAACTTCCCGCTAATTTCTAACATTGTTGAAACGAGATGATTTCTTTCCTTATGTTTAGTATCGAGAGAACCGCTAAGTGTCTTTTCGTACTAAAATATATAATGTAAGGTATAGTTTAGAAACAGCTTGTGTTAAAAATTTCTCCTTAATATTAGTATCTTAATTACTAATGATATGATAGTATTAGCTACTTTTCTTTACTCTTTCCCGAAATGGATGGGTGTGATATAGTTGAACATAATATCGTAAAGTCAACTTTTTCTAAGTACTAAATCCACTATTAACCTACACCTGTGTCGCTAGAGCTAAAGAAGCTGAAACGTCTACAAACTTACTTCTAATAGAGATTATCCACATATTTTAACCTCTTTAAATAGCTAGTAGGTGACTAGCTAGCGTATCCAGAACCCGCCTTAGTCTTTAGTCGTTAGTACTCTAAGTGCTAATAGTTAACCCCCCTACCCTCTTAGTTAAATCGAGGACGGTTAAAGTCGCCTTAACCCTTTCGGAAGTTATACTTTTGTGGGGTAGTTTTAATATATATAATACACTTACACGGAGTGCTATAAGATAGATTACGTTGTTGTTTTCTACCTCACGTGTAAACGCCGGGAATCACTTTCCCTCTTTCATAGCCGCTTGTAAATAGACCTTCGATAGCGACGAATTATCCCTAGAGATGTGAACAGCTAGGAACTCCTCGAGGGCTTTGGCGAGGGTAGTACCAACCGGAAATATTGTAGCTCTAGTAGCCAGATCTCCTTAGTAAGACCGCAATGCATGTGAATGATTTGTTGAATGTTTTTAATGTGTACTACGTTTGCTCATATGATACTGTGATAAAGTAAGAGCAGACGAGATATTCTACTTGGAGCACTAGCGCTTGAAGTCGATTTCACCCTTTCGTTTTATTAGATATTATCAATGCGTATAATGCACGCACACACAATATTTCCATAATTCCAGAACGGACGAGATATTATTCTTTGCGCGTGAACGCATGAAGTCACTATTCTATCCCTTTCATCAGGGGCTCCAAGGGAAAAGGTCCCCGAGTGCCCCTCTCGGTTAGCTCGAAAACGCTTGAAGTCACCTTCACCCTTTCGCAAGTGAGTGTTTTGTTCATTGGCCGGCCCGCCGTCTAAATATTCCTCCTCTCCTCCCTCGAATTTCGATCTATCCTTCTCAACAACGCAACATCAACCACCATCACAGGTGCAAGACCCCACATTCCGCTCTCCCATCCGCGCGCTAATCAGGGGATTCTAGAAATGGCTACGATGCCTGCTTCCCTACGTGACATGGTCACTCGAGTCCTCACGAGGTAATTCACCTGCGTAGATCGATTTTGAGGAGCAAATTGACTGATCATCAACAATATACAGAGCCCCAAACGCCGCGCCCGTTGCTTCGGGATCTCAAGATGCCATCCGGGACAAAGATGACAATCGACCGAGCAGCCCAGCCGACTCTATTATCTCCATTTTCGACCCGTATTCTCAAGAGACGCTCTGCTTGTGCATTGATGAACGTTTCCAGCTGCTGCTCCACAAGCTCTCGAACCTCCTCACAAACCTCGAACCCAGCACCAAGCTCACCAACCCCGTCCACAAACTCGTGAACGTCGGCGCGGAACTAGCCAATCTCCACCTTACAGCCCGGACCGAGCTTGCCCCTAAGAGCGCGCTTATTGAGGCCTATGATAACATGCAACTCCTGGTCTCGCGGATGCATAGGGAGCGTGAGGCTGAGCTGAACGAACAGACTAGGAAGGTGAGAGAGAGCCTTGGGAATGAGAGGATGGAGGTTGGGCAGTTGAATCAGACCCTGTATGAGAGGGATGCTACGATTAGGAGGCTGATAAAGGATGGTAATACGAGTCAGGCTACGATTCAACGGCTGACTGCTACGATTAAGAAGCTGCTCGAGGAGGAGCAGAAGCGGAAATTCATGGAGGCGAAGGAGTAATGCTTGCTGGGTGTGAAAATTGGGTGAAGTAGATGTGAGAGCACTCTCGGTATTGTGTATAGTTGATCGAGAGCAGAGAAAGAATCGAGGGCGTATCGGAGCACAGGTTAAGGTTTTACGTGGTGTCTTCCCGAATGGTGATCAGGATCGACCGCGACTTCTAAGTCTTTTCCCACCAACACGGCCCTGTAGCCAGTGATCTCTCCTCGGCCTTTTGAACGCGTTGCCTTCTTCCCTGCTCTCGCGCAACCCTTCAACTCCTCCTGGGAACTCCCCGTCCCCTCCCTGCCCCCGACCAAATCAACCACTCTACTCCCTATCGTACCCAATACTATAGACAACTCGCTGGCCCCATTCATCTTCCGTTAGATCAAGAGCACAGTCACCACAGCCATAACGCTTAAGATCGCGCTGCGCCTATTGCGACATAGGTCTTTCCACGGATAGCAGTCAAGCAGGAACTTTGGTTGAAGTCACGCCGGCATCGTTTGCTGGCACTAGTGTAACCACGAAAGTCTGACCAGCAGTGCTTATTAGAACTGGTAGGGGTGTTCCATTGGTCTTTACGGCACCTTCTGCTGAGCTCCGAGTTGAGTTGTCTGTTTACCAGTACAACAGTAGCACTGAACGATCGTGAAGAGGCTTTCAAAGTAGTAGACGGTGGGTGGTCGCTAGTAGGAGCTGACAGAGAAGTAGAAGTACCTGGCTCGAGCAATTGTGACATTACAAAGGCGGAAATGGACGAGTCAGCCCCGATTACAGGAGAGGCATTTGCTATTGCCGTCTGCGCCAGTCTCGGTACATATACGGACAATGTGATCAACCCACCACCAGCAATAGCATCACTATTTTAGGGCCCTGGGACATTCGCTTGGACGGCCGCTGTCAAGCCTTGCAGCCGCATTATCCCCTCGACCAAAAGTCAGAGCAGGACCATATGTTGTCAAAGCCGATGGCGTTTCGACTAACGGTGACCCTCTGACAAACATCAAAGCAGGACCCTATGTTGTAACCGGTGTTAGCGCCCCTCGGCGTTTCAACTGAAGTCGTTGGAGCGATTGTACTTCCACCACCGACCTTGTGCCCTTGGTCACCTATACTATAAGACGTGGTATACAACCAAGACGACGATGATGAGGCCCTCGGAGGCAAAGCGACATGAGTCCCCCTATTAGTTGTAACAGAGCTGCCATTCCCAACTCCAGGAGAGGGCATCGAAGATCTGAGAGCGCTGACACCTGCATCGCATTAGAACTTCAAGGAACTGTCACAAAGCAGGTATGGCAATAGCGTCACAACTTTCGCGCCTTGGTGAGGTGGTACGCCATCCATTTACTGAAGTCCTGACTGACATGCACTTGTGCGGTCCTACTAGCGATCGTTCAGCCCCCAACACGAGAGCACACCTCGTGCGAGCGCACACGACGATCAAGTAAGACAATATGATGCTCTAATTGGCCGAATAACATATCAACGTCGGTTCCTAATATGCTGACATGGGAAATGCGTATGACTTGGCCTTTTCACCGTGCTAAAATGTCGCCGATACTGTCAGCTCCCGATCGTGCCACCGTCTGCTTCAGGAACGTGGTCAAGGTATGGATGAGGCTCCGAAGTCGCGAAGGATCTGACTCGATCTTGACTGTAATTAATTGACACGGTTGGGTAGGATAGAAGCAAAGGCCTTGAGCCACGGATTCCTCAATTCTCAAGGGACCTCGATGATGCGAAGAAAAGAATGTAAAGAGAGAGTTGTAGGGGGTTTGGGCTGGTGAGCTTGAACATTTGGATTTATTTCAATCATCTCCACGCTTAGCTTTGTTTTCTTTCATCATTTGTCGATAGCCCTCGACCACACTTCGTCGGACTTCCCCAAGCTCTTCTCTCCTCCTTAAGCTTCCGCTTGCTTTTGGTACGTTCTCGACTTCCACTCTCGCCCCTCGGACTTTGAATTTCTCTTTGGGGGTCTGCTTAAAGATCGGAGGAGCCTGCGCAACATCGTTGAGCGCCACCTTCCCCCCGCCTCTTAATTGCTTGATTTTGGCCCATGGATCTCCCTCGCCATCCTCAACCTCGCCAATAAGCCTCCTCTTGCCCTTCTTTCCTTTCTTCTTCCTTTTCGAGCGCTCAGCACCAGCATCTTTCCACACGACCTGGCCATCCTCTCCCTCCTCCTCCATCTCCTCAAGTTCCCTGGCCTCTTCTCGCTTCTCCTTGATCTTCTCGTCCTGTGCTCTCCATTCCGCATACATTTTGTGCATCTTCTTCTCTTTGTAGGTCCTCTTCACCTGTAGTCCGAGAGGATCCTTACCACCTTTACCCGTTTTGTTTGCGAGTCCGCGAACTGGAAGCGCTGCATCGACCCGCGCGGAGAATTCTGCCATCCGCTCTCCAGGTCTTATTGTGGGAGTGGCTGATTCGGTTTGCGTCGCGACGACTTTGCTGGCGCCTTCATCCTCGCCTTGAGATCCCATGGGATTGGCCTTCCTCTTCTTGACCTTCTTGTCACGTACCCCATCGTCCAATCCTTTTGGTAACTTCTGGCCCTGCTGAAACATCATCAACCTGGCAAATGCTTTCGGGGTATCATCATTGATATCCGGATTATGTTTCCGCTTCTTGTTTGTCCTCCGAGTAGTCGTGAGCTCCGAGGTGAAGACGCCATTTTCTTTAGATGATTTGGATACTGCGAGGGGTTTTGCGATCGAGGTGGGAGGGAGATCAGTTCTGCCACAGGCTACGTTAGCCACATTCATTCAGGTTGAAACGATGCAAGCTCAATCGTACGTGGATTTGTCAAGTTCACCTTTCCTCGTGTGCTTGTGTGGCATGTTCGCGATGGTCCGTTGCAGCAACCCTCGGGGGTCGAGATGGATGATGGTTCGATTATGGTCACAGAACGAGTCGCAGACGCGGTGGTGAAGATGTGATTCCTCGGCAGAAAATTTCCCTGTCGGAGGATCGGATTCTGCAACTGCGCGTGCCCGACTCGGGCCTGACAGGCCTTGGCATCCCAGCTGCACCCCCCTTGCCCTACCCCTTGCCCTACCCCTTGCGGTACGCGCGGCACACGCCAGCGAATCATGGTAAAGGCTCGCATATTACTAACTTATTACTAATCAAGAAAATCATGATTATTTGCCCCTGTTATTACAATGGCATATGAAGTTAGATACGGAGTATATATGCAAGGAATGAAACATCCCTAAAAGAATTGTCCTAACGCCTTAATCTGGTTGCCTCAAATAACTTCCCTTCGGCTGTAAGGCCTCCCTGCAAATCCGATATTATCTCCTCGAAAAACGCGATTCTGATACTATAATAAGCGTGCAGTTTCTCTTCTGTCGCTTTTAGGAGCCTCTCTTTTGAGCGACCCGTATTCGTGCGGTTGCCAAACCCCACCTGCCCATGTTTGGTAACCACACGATTACGGCGCTTTTTACGGCAAGCCATAATGTGGAAGCTTAATTAACAACACTATTAAAGTTCTCGATACTCCGTATACAAATCACGTATTAGGACTAGTGTGGCACGGAGGTCGGCAACTCACGCAAAATGAGGTGGAGTACGTAATCCGACGGGGGCTCGGAGCGTCCCGACCCCCTATTTTAGCCGAGATCCGAATTCGTTCTTTGTAAGGTGAAGTCAGCTGCCTCGACCCTCGACGCTCGCGGCCGTGTGTTGGAAACGAGTTGGCGGTCTACGTTGTACATATCCCTCCCCTTTTCAGGGAATAGATGCATCGTAATCGAGGGGGAAGATCAGCAAGGTGTCTTCCACGGGGGTCCTCCGTAGATCGTGTACGTAACACGCTCAGGTGGATATCGGAGACTGCTCGGTAGTCCCAGGTTACAACGTCGTAATCATGTCCGCGGTAGAGAGTGGTGGCTGTCACCGTGTGGAAACCATTCGACGGCAGTCAATAAAAGGCTCACGCCTTAGGTTAGCACCAACATGCGTGTTTGGGATCGATGGATCATAGGAGTGCGTAGCCATCCCACGTGCGCTTTCTGTGCTTCAAAGAAGGTGTTCGAGGCTGGTGCAACCAAGTGGGAAACACTTTCGTGTCAAGGCTCTCGAGTCTCGAGACCCAAGAGGAAGAGGCGTTTCTCCAACAGAAGATCCCTTTCCCCTGCGTCGAGTTGGATTCACAACCCACGGAACGGTGGAAGCACCTCATACGAAGTATATAGAGCCTCGCGCCTCACCCACGCTAAAACCTTTCTTTTGTCCTTGAGCCTTCAGACTCCCTACCAAGAAACATTCAACCTCGCCCTCCCAGGTTGATCGTTCCCTCTCCCTCGCCCTCTCCATCTCTCTCGCGCTCTCTCCCTCCTCCTCTTTGGGTATTCTCTGCTCTCTCCATCTGCCCTCCAAACCCTGGTTACTGGAGGGATTACTACCTCTGGTCAGCCGTTTAACCACGGTCAGACGAACGTACCTTGCAATACGAGGACCGAATGAGGTTGGCTGAGTAGTAGGATCCCTTCCCAAGTCGCGGCCATCTTGCGCAACCGACTCCAACTTGCGTGGTCGACTCCGCGCCCGCCATTTCGGCCATCTCTACGACGTACCCTCACGAGCGTCCTATCTTCCACCTGCGTCAACAATTCTGATACCTCCAAGAGCCATCCTCTCTTCGCATCTCTCTTCTCGCTTTTCGTTCGAGTCTCCGTCGAGTTTTAGCCCCGTGGCCGTAGACGTTGGAGGTCTCGAGTTGCACCACAGGACCCTTGCCAAGCGAATCTGTCACTAATGATGTACGCCAATAATGCTGATGGCACGCTCCACATGGGTCCTCTTACTAAAGACTATCATGATGCCATCTCTGATTTCTCTTCGGCTTCCACCTCGACGGAGTCTCTCGTCAAGCCTCGGGCCTCCTACGACAGCATCGATAATTATCCGGACCGTCATTTCGAGGATGTTTTCCTTGCGCGGTCGAGAGTCCTGAGAAGGAATCGCTCGTGGAGGGAGTTCTTTTCTATGGGAGTGAAAGCCCGGAGGAGGCAAGCTGGAGATATCGGCGATAATGCGGCGAAGGACGAATCGAATCTTGGTCTTCTGGCTACCGGGTATGTGAGAAGAGCCCATCGCAAGAGGAGTTGTTGGAATTACTGCATATTTGGTGGCATAAGTGGTTTGAGTATCTTGTATGCTCAATGTCCCTTTCGATCGTTGACAAACGCTGACCTCCTTCTCTAGGGCTGCCCTCCTTTCAGTCAACATCACCCTCGCCGCCTTCACCATCTACTGGTATCCAGATATCGACAGAGTCTTTCCGAATTGGGGACAACCTGGCACAGGGACAGAGGGTTTAGCTTGGTACCCAACGGATTTCACACGGGATATCGTTCCAATACCGTGCCATTCACACAACGACTACTGGCGGAAAGTCCCTCTATTTTCTGCGGTGCGAGCAGGCTGCGTTGGTGTCGAGGCCGACGTATGGTTGTTCAACGATGATCTGTTTGTGGGCCATAACACCGCCTCTCTTACCCGAAATCGAACCTTCACCTCGCTCTACATCGATCCCATCGTGAAAATACTGGAGCGACAGAACCCAAACACAGGATTTTACAATAGGACAAGTCACGGTGTGTTTGACACAGATCCAGAGAAGGCTTTGATTCTTCTCGTAGACCTCAAGACAGGTGGTGCAGAGACCTGGCCCTGGGTGTTGAAGCAATTGGAACCTCTGCGAGAGCGAGGATGGTTATCGTTCGTCGAGCATGACAAACTGCATTCTCGCGCGGTGACGGTAGTAGGCACGGGCAACGCCCCTTTTGATGTTCTTACCGCGAACTCTACCTACCGTGACGCCTTCTTCGATGCCCCACTCGAAACGATGTGGGAAGCCCGAGGTAAAACTCCCGAGGGCCATGTTTTGAACGGTTCCAATCCAGGAGAGTGGTCGGACGAAGATGAGGATTTGACCGAAGAGGCCACACCCATTTCGAAACCTCTGAACAACGTTGGACAGGGAATGTCCGGAGTAACTGCGGATTCTGAGTTCAATGAGCTGAATTCTTACTACGCTTCAGTCGCCTTTGGAAAAGCAGTAGGCATCATCTGGCGTGGGAGGTTGAGCCTTCGACAAATCGGTATTATCCGTGGCCAAGTTCGAGGGGCCCATAGAAGGGGATTGAAAGTACGATACTGGGACCTGCCCAGTTGGCCTCTTGGTCTGAGGAATCACGTCTGGGATGTTTTGGTAAAGGAAGGTGTGGATATGTTGAATATCGACGATTTGAGAGCGGTGAGCAGGCATGTTTGGTGAGATCGGGAGGCTATCTGTTGAAGTTTCGACTTGTGATATTACACATCATTGTTAGCATGGCGTTGTTGACATGGACGTCCAGGCCTCTGGCTTAAGGCTATGCTATGAATTACGCGTTTTCCTGACTCTTTCCGATATAGATAGACCATGGGATAAAGTAGTACCATCAAGAATCAATCGTGTTTGTTGAAATGTGATATACGACATTTCGTGTTCACCTCGCTTGTCGATGGCAATTGTGAATGGTACGATCCACTACTCGTACGGAGTATAGCCGAGTAATTGCCGAGGCTGCCCGCACTAACCTCATTTGGTTCGCTTACTCACGCCTTGCCCCGCCAGCTTCTTTGACCCAAACTCCAAAAGATTCGCGATCGAGTCAAACATCGACCACGACCTCATCATTGCCAAATATTCGACATCCTCAGAGAATACCGAGCAGACGAGCAAGAAATGAGCAAAAAACAATTGCAAGCATGGCGCAATCGGGGGATGAGCTGAGGGATTTCATTCTGCTGGAGGTGGTAACAGCTGGGAGCGAAGGTGAGTCTTTTTAATCCCTTCATTGGTGGGGATGGGGAAGTTGTGCAAGTCAAAATAAGACATTTCTTTCTTGTTTTGAATTGAAGAATGAGGCATGGGGTATGCAGTCCGATGCGCTGGTGAAGTGGTCATGAAGAGCTGCGCTAGAGAGCTCTTTCTTCGCACTTGCGATCCGATGTTGCCCCGGGAAAGTCGGTGATTGGTCCGCTTACAGTTTTTATCACTTCATGTTCTCTTCATCTTCACTTGGAGACACTGCTAATACTTTTGTGGCAACTAGGCATCGCAATCAAGAATCTCTTTGAACGGGTGGATGACGCTCTGGGCTTCAAAGGCTATGACATCAATGAGGCCTGGAAGAACCTACTGGCGCGCAATGATGTGGTCTTTCTGGATCCACAAGGTGCCATAGGCATTCGCAAGCACTCATTAGAGGAAGTCCTGGACTCGGAATTCAGCCGTGAAAAGGTGAAGATTGTGAGGATATTGCCTTCAGCAAATCCAAATGCCGCACCACTCGAGAGGCGAGGTCGGCCATCCGATCCTACCAAACCAACGAGGATGAGGGGATTTGACCGTCCATCGCAGACGGTCAATCAACTCCTTGGGCCGAATGGTGGGCTGCCGAAGCGCAAGGGAAGACCACCCGGAAGAAAAGATGCTGTTAAAAGAGCCTCCCAATCCTTGGATCTTCAGCACACTGAGGTCGATGACACCCCTCTGCCAGCGAAACGTAGGGGACGACTACCTCGATCGCTCATCGACGCAGCCGCGCAAGAGCCTGCAAACACTGCGGTGATGGCTGATGACGACCACGCAATGGGTCGGGGGAGAAGATCAAGGCCCAGGATACGCAAAATTGGGGGCACTCCCATTATCCACACCAGAAATTCCCTACTCATCGAGGCTCAAACCCGCCTCGACGAGCGGAAAGCAGCAGCGAAGAGACCAGGACGAGGACGAGCTCAGGTACCACGCGAAGCCGAATATACGTCCTGGGAGGAGCTTCAGCGCGAAGGCGGTGTCCCTGGGGCTTACTTAAACGAAAAAATCTCTGATGCTAGGAGAGAGCTGTTTGAAGAGGCAGACAAGATGCTCAAGGAAAGGGATCAATCTTTCGAGGAACGCAAGGCGTCTTATATGTATCTCAAAGTCGATTCTATGGTCATGACATTTAAGTCCGAAAGTCTCAAAGATAAGCATTGGCTGGAAAGCCGTAAAGGAGCTTCGTTGGGGTCTTTGCAGTCTACAACCTCTAATACTCCGGTCGATAACTTGAACGGGTCGTCTCGGAGCCGGAAGAGAAGAAAGGTGGATACAGATCCTAGTTTAGTCGAATCCGCGACGGAAGGAAGAGTCTCCATTGAGAACGGCCTCACAGTAACGTCTAAGTCTCATGAAGCGGCCGAGACATTCTCATTTCTCTCAATTACCGACCTCGGTACAGGACCTATTTCGAAAGACACAACTTGTCCAGATTCTCACCAGCAGACTCACGAACCTGATGCCGCTACTGCTACCGTTTCGTTAAATATACAGGACCAGGATCAAAGCCAAGTCGCTCTTCCGTCATCTGCAAATGTAGTTAGCACACCTCAAACGCCTGCCAGCGCTATTGCCGGTGTCAATCAAGATTCTTCGAGCAAGAAGAACAAGAGTGGAAAGAAGGTCCAATTACCAGTCGATTCTGATGGAAATCTAATCAAAGAGCGACGTGGTCGGCCACTAAAAGTCTGGAAGAAATCAGAAGCCCAAGAGTCAAATCCGTTTAGTGGGTTCACTCAACCAAGTGCTCACGACCTGATACCAGAAATTCCGAATCACAACTACATCTCCAGCGACCCGCCTGATATACCGCAAGCACAAGGATCTGCGGCTCAACATACTCCTATTGATTCATCTGGGATCGATTCTGCTGCCATTGTTACCAACAATGAGATGCAGGGGTCTTCAATCAATGCAAGTGGAACCTCTTCACAGTTTCAACGTTCTTTGAATGGTACACCACAAAGTCGAATTCAGTCGCTTAGCTTCAGCAAATATTTTTCGCCTGGTAACTCATTCACGCAAAGCTCGGGGTCATACAAGTCTCCGTACGAGTCACCAAGCGTCGACGTTCGACCAAGCGGTCCATCTTCAACCCTAGCGGTGCCATCTAGCCAAGTAAAGACTGTTGGCTCAGCTGTTCCGCGAATTTCGCCATCCTCTGATATCTATATTGGTTCTGGTCCCGTTTTGGCCGATCCAAGTTCAGGCGGTCACACTAGGAGTCCGAATTCTGCCTTGAACGCTGGGAGATATCCTAACGGAAACATGATCTCCGAAGATGTTTCTCTGCAATCAGATATGGTAAATGGGCAGGGGTTGCTTTCACCGCCAGTCCCAGTCACTCCTCCAGTACAGTTTCTTAGCCCGCGAACTGAGACTAATCCTTTTGCTAAACAAAAAGTTCACAAGGCACCGAAAGAGCCTCCGAAACCTAAGGAGCCAAAAGTCCCCCAACCACGCAAACCACCGAAGGATCCCGTCGCGGCTGAAAAGGCTAGAGCAACCAAAGAAGCATTCGAAAGAAGAATTGCCAAGAAAAATACGGCTGAAGCTGCTTTGCTTAGCGCTGAGTCTATTGCAGTTCCCAGAGACGTGTTGAGGCTTTCTTCTATTTATAAAGAGGCTGTTGGAAACCTCATTCTCTCCGCCGATAAGAATGTTGTGGAATTCTTTGGTTTGGATCAATTCCCACCCCAAGTACCTTTTTTTGTGTTGCCAATTTCGGGAGTTCACGGAAATCCGGTTACTTCGAGGCCAGGCCACGACCCCATGACCCTCAAGATAACGTCAAGAGAGAACAACGAAAACATCTTCCATTTCTTTCAATTTTCTAAGTCTGCGGAGGCTTTGGAAGCTGCTGGAAATTTTCGCTCAAAGTTAGCGACCGCTGTTGTCTCCTTTCAAGTTCAGTCAAGTGCAGGCTTGGATCAGGTGAACTTCGAGGCCTCCAAACCATGGCACTGTACAAAATGCGATAAACGATTCAAGAACGATATTGGGCTGAAATATCATATTGAAAAGTCACAAAGTTCTTGCAATCCAGATTGGGATCCGAGTACCATAGTTCCGAAGAGAGGACCGCCACCCACCAACAAGAAGAAGCCCAAGTTGGACCGAAAGGAGAAGAAACCTCCTGATGGAAATGTATCTGATAGCCAAGACTCCGTCATGGAATGGGCTGAAAAGGTGGTGAATAGCAAGCCACAAAAGAGAGCCCCGATCGAAGGGTTTGCAGGCAGGAAGTTTGTCAATCTCCCCCATGAAGTCATGCTTCTGGAAGAACTTGGCAGGGACGCGGCTTCTATTGAGAATCAGGCTCCTAAAACCGCACTTGATCTTTCCTCCGTGGAGAATTTCCGACAATTGACGCTTAATATAGTACGTCAAAATGGAGGCATCTTCCCTGGAGACAAGGCACTATGGCTTGCAACTGTGGCTCTATGGCTCAGAAGCGAGGGACCTTCTCTAGAATTTCTTCCGGAATCCAAGTATTCTCGCCAAGCGTGTGATGATCTTCTCGCCTCTAGGGAACTGTTCAAGATTGAACACACTTTCCGAGCGAAAGGTAGCAGAAAAGGCACTCGTCCGTTCGTCCACACTCCTGGATTTGATCTAGCCTCCCCATCAGTTGATTTCACCAAGACGAAGATTGCGGAGGCTCACACGGATTATTATGTTCCGCTGGAGTATGTTTTGCCAAAAGAAATTGCTGATAGAGTGCAAAAGACCGCCCGAGGACGATCCGCCGTCACCTTTGAAGAGAGCGCCATCAAGATGCCAGCCGGAAAGGATGTATATTACTACGACGATGAGTCTGACTACGAGGAAGGGGATATTCCGATGCGGCTAGAGCGGCGCATATCATCTGCTTCCAGTAATTTGAGTACTGATGTGCTACCTGCGCCAAGAGCTCGAGCACCGTCGTTCACATTGGTGAGCGATGAAGATGACAACCGTCAACCGGGTACAACTGGGCGTCCACTCAAGATACCATCTCGCAATCAAGAATGGAAAGATAGTGCAGGCCGAGTTCTGAAAGAACGATGGGCAGCTGCTCATTCTTTAGGTCTCAGGACTTTGAAGAAAGATGCTGTTCGTGGAACCCCGGCACCAAAGGCAACATATGTTCCATGGTCTAAGCATTACAACGATCACCTCAGTTCTCACGGGTGGCAACCATTCGTCGCTTCGTTTCCCGACCCTAATACTGGAGCTTGGGCCGATGGGCCGATTAAACGCAAGCATAGATCATACCGTACCAAAAACACAAGACATCGTGGTCCAGAACCTATCACCATTATGCAGGAAGGCAGTGGTGCTTGGTCACAGCGGACATTTGGGCATGGCGTAGAACCTATATTTGCTCGACCTGGGAGGATCACGTCAAAAGAGAAGGCCGAGGAGATTACGAACTACTACCAACGTCTGCTTGATGGTGGCTTTCGTCCGGTTGTCCTTCCGAGTAAGAGCACTGCCGGTAACTTGGATATCGACCTGCAGCCCAGAGACCCCAGCCGCTTACCCCAACGCCCTTGCGGTGACCTCCTGCCATCTATTGAGCCTGGTGTGGGTATGTATGTGGATATGTATGCTAACATTCCAAACGAGTATGTCGCTACGCAAAGCTCGAATGAACGAAGAGAGAGCTCGACTCCCATGTCCGGCCGTGATCATTATGATGAATACGGCCCACGCATCTCAAGAGCAACAGGAATCCGCATCCCTTCTTACCCTTTGAAACATTTCACCCTCTCTGATGATGATTCTGATGGTGTTGGAGAAGTCGATTTCCAGCGGGTTGAGACTAGGAGAATGACAAGAACTTCGCGGCGAGCTGCTGAAGCCTCAGTTCAACTTCCATATAATGAGCAACTCGAACTAGAAGTCGTGCCGAGAAAGCAAAATCCGGGATTGGAAACTGTACCTAAAGCTTTCGGGATTGAAGGATATTCTCTGGCGGCTGAGTTTGAGTTGGGGTCGGAGTATTCACCAAAACACAATTCCCTCGAATTCATCAAACCTGAGTTGACTTATAATCATTGCACTCTTGGCGAGGGTTCTTGGGTTTCTAGTGAATGGTATATCCCACTTCCGAAAAACGTTCGCATCAGATTTCGACAGAACCGTACCATGGAAAATCTCCTATACGATGATCTGAAGTCTGATGAGGATGAGGAACTTCCATCAAAGCCCCGTGCGAAGAGGCGGAAAGTTGGTGAGAAGGGTGCTATCGTCGACCCGAAGTTCAAGACAATGCGAATACAAACTGGGGCAATCACGGATTTTCAGGGTCTTGTTAAGGATGCGAATGAAGCCCGTCGTCGTTTTGACGTCGAGGTATCTGAGTACAAAGTGGGTACCAGAAGAGACGATGGCAAACGATTCGAGGCCAAAATGACCGCGCAAGTTCAGCAGCGATTGATTGCGACAATAATTGCCGTCAAGGTCATCGCGGGTGGCATCGATGGCTTTATTGATTGGGTGGTCATCGTCACTATGTTTCCAGAGTTTTCCATGGGTCGTCTCGCGAGGTACTGGCCTTCTCTTCGGGAGAGCCATGGACAAGTCATTGAGAGAATCACAGAGGACTTCCAGGCTGCCTTTCCAACTGCCTACAAGAATGGCGAAGTTCCAGCGATGAACTATGATCATCTTCTCGACTACGATTGGAGTGCGGTGATTGATTGGATGTATGCGAATATTGATGTGACCTTGGACAAGAAATCGATCGTTCTACCGGGGAGCAGAAAGGGGATCAATGAAAAGTTCCACATCCGTCCGCCTGAAGATATTTCAGGGAAATTACGGGAGCAAACATTCTCACGCTTCACACCACTGATCAAGAAACTCGAGATTTGGGCAGGTGTGGGGCATGTTATCCCAATGAAAAGTCGAAAAGCACTTCAGAATGAGAACACCAATGATCTCGATGGTTTGATGATTGCTAGATCTATCGTTCGAGCCACGGCTATCACACCAGAAGAGTATTGGAACCAGCGAGTGGCGAAAGAGAGACTTGAGGGACTTGGTGTCAACTATTTACAGGACGCTCTGGCAGCCTTGCAGTCCGAAAAGGTCATCGTGCATGTCAAGAAAGGACGCGCGACACCCGGTCGTTCATACGAAGCCACGTTCCTCTTCGGGCAAAAGTTGAATCGAAACATTCCAGCGCAGCAATTTATCGATGCCTTGAACTTCAAGGAACATCTCGACACCTTACACGCCAAAGACATCAATACCCGGATCCGCCTCGAGAGGAATTGCAACGAAGGAACCATCATGTGCATCACTAGTCTCCAAGCCGTCGGCCAACTCAAACTCGAAGCCAAGAACGTCCCCGGTGACAAGATGTACGGTCTCACCGGCGACGACCAAGATGTCCGACGCATTCCCCGCGAGAAACTCTACTTCGACCTCGACCTCCTCTTCACCTCTCTCTACGTCCCAAACAACAGAATCTCCGTTCTCAACACGCTCCCTCGTACCAGGCCAGCACGCCCTGATGGCCCGGAGATCCCAATCTGGATGAGTATCACGGGTCGGCTGCTGCCGAAGATGTGGAAGGATGTTTTCTCTACTGTGAGCCAGACGATGGCACTCAGATCAGGGATTAGTACAAAGGGGTTGAGAGAGACGTTTAGGCCTAGTTTGGAGGAGTGGGAGATTAAGATGCTGCTTCGATGGGGAGAGGAATTGGGAATTTTCCAGAGGCTTAGTAAGAGGATTGATGGGTGGACTGTTGGGGAGGATTGGTGGTTGGGCGTTGCGTGGTTGGAGAAGAATATGTAGATGAGTCTGGAGAGGGATTTAGGAAGGAAGGGAGTGTATGATTTGGTGAAGGTGGCATTTTGATGGTGCTGAGGGTGATGAATATCAGGATTTTCTTGGATCTGGTATTTGATTATCAAAATTCTGCATGCCAAAGAAATTCGCATGCGTCGTGTGTACGATGGTCCTAGCATCTCACATGGCACTATAGATTACTAGAGAGACAATACATTGTACTACTAACTACTAACATAATGTCCCTACGCTAACGTCGTTATACGATCACCGCCGTGCTTTCACATAGTCATCCCTATTTCCGACTCCCCCCATTCTCCTCACCCCTTTTCCTAATTGTAAGTACTGAAGTTCGTTGCCAAATCTCAGGCATGGTTTCGAGCCGGGGAAAGAGCTGTTGCTCAATCGTGTGCGTGGGAGGTTTGGAATCCATGGATGCTCCAGACCGGAAAGAGACAAAGCCCTCTGGGCACCGCAAGTTCCCTGGTCCCAAGATATATTTCATAAAGACCCGAAACATCGACATTGAGATAGAACAAGCCTTCATCACAGGAGGTCGCTTTGGTGCTGCCGGAGGGGGCTGTTTGGGATGTAGATGGCTTAACGTGCACGGCTATTGACCTCAATCTTCTCGCGTGAAGCGTTAGACTACGGCTCTTGAGAGAGACGATCTTAGACCTGCTATGATCATGGCTAGTCCATGTTAGAAGAGCGGCGGAATCCCATGCGGGCATTATGAAAGGCTGCGGAGAGGTTCATTCAAAAGAGTTGTAGGCTCACTTGTCAGCGTGGTAGGGAGCCGTGATTTTCGGAGCCCGGATCTGGATGTCCTGGGCGTCGGGAAGGATCATCCCCACTATCAATCAAGCTTTCGGAGGAGTCCTTTCCATCATTGATATCTGACGAGAGAGCGAGTGCAGAGAAGAGGACAGGGTTCTCATCGAGGCAGATCAATGACTGGATTGCAAAGCCGTTGTAATTCCTTCGGGATCTACGGCGCTATGCTATGAAGTAAAGAACATCACCCAGAAACATACTACGTTTTCATTCCGCGATTAGTATGCTTCCTTGATACTTGGCAGTGTCTCTCTTCCTCCTGCCCCGAAGGCGGTCTTCGATGCCGAGCATGGTTTCAAATTCGCTTAATCACGGAGAATCATCGTCCTATTAAGTGCAAGAACCTTGACTTTTGGAAGTAGAGCACGCTTCTAGCCCGATGGAGTTCAGACGGTTGGCAGCGTGTTAAAAAAATTGTGTTGGCTCCTTGGTTTCAAAGGGGTATGTCCCACATGCTGATTATGATGCCACTGTTGTGGAAGCGGGTATCACATCGGTGACGACAAATATATTCTAATGGAAGAACTCGGACTTTTTGTTGGAATGAAGTGCTACTTGAGGAGAGTCCTGAAGAGTCTATGTTCTCGCTCCGGTGCCTTCTCATTTCATCTTGCTACTCGACTAGCTCGCTTGTGATGATTCATCTGGCTCCCAATGGCACCAGCTGCGACTATCACACACAGCCCGAACAATCCACATTCAACTAGTACGCCATCCCCCCCCTGTGATTGAGGAAAGCGTGTTGTCGATTTTCTTCGCCTCACCTCACGAGGTCCTGTTCTCCTCCCTGCCGTGAACCTTTTCCACAAGTTGTGGGTCACTGAAACGACAGCCGGCATCAATCTCCTTTGAGTTTTGTCTTGAAAAGAGCTGACTCTTACAAGGACACAGGTTCTACTCGCAAGTGCATATAGTGCGATATGGGTGCCGCCGCATTCCTGTTATATTTGAACCCTCGCCCTATTGTGTCGTCTTGATCGGTTGCTACATACCCTTGAGAAAGACAGCGCCAGGTATCACCAAGTAGGCCTCACTCTCCTCCCACCCTGCGTCATCCTGCTCACAATACTCCCAGCGCCTTCCCTTGGATCCACGCCCGACCTTTGGATTTCATTCCGCTCATGCCATGCAAGGAAAGCTTTCATATACTCTGCCTTCCTTCCCTAGTGCAATGCCCGAATCTGACTCTCGCTTGGCATCCACCTGAACTTATTCTGAAACTTGGACTTCGTTGTTTGCACCGCTTCTGCTTGCACATACGGTGGCGAACGAGCGCCTGGGTGGTAGAGAGTCGGGATGTATCCGGGTCTTGGGGGAAGTGGGAGGCGCTCGCTGATGAAGCGGTATTCCTGGGGTGACCATGGGCGTTGGTTCTATCGAGAGAATGTAAGTGTTTTGGCGCTGCTAGGCGAGAGTGATTGATGGCAGATGCTTCACGCCTTTGTTGCTGCTCAGTGCTCACCGGTGTGTTAGGTTGTCGGCTAGAGGTGGACGCCGCGTAACCTGGGAGGAGGGAATAGACGTGAATCATCGAGGGAGGTCCTAATCTGGGGGGGTTAGGAGGATGACGGCACAGCTTGTTGGTAGGAATGGGTGATCAGGATCAGGATGAAAGAAATCAGTGAATCTCATGAACTCCTATTCATGTCAAATTCTCGACGCATCAGACATGGAGGTTTCCAGACCCATTCTTAATCAATAAACCCACTGCTAGCTGGATGTGCCCAAGAGTCTCGGTTAAATTCGCTTGTGAAAACAACATAGTGCCGCCCTGAATATGTGAACTTAAAACATTAAGCTCGGGACCTTTAGCAAAAACAAATAATCCGAATTTGAGGCGAAATTCGTGGTGCTAAATTCACTTTCCCTTGAAAGATTCACAACAGCGCCGTTACCTCGCAAGTTATAAAAACAATCTCCAACTTGCAGCATTCCAATCCTCATCCTCCCTCAACATAGTCTTGCTCAACAGACCTGCCTCCAAACCTCATATTCTCGACCTCGATTAGGGAACCGAACATGTGCCTCTACGCTCAGCTATACCATGCGGGCTGCCACTGCACCACTTGGAAAGTGACCGACCACTGCCGCGAGTCTCTAGCAACCGACGGTCCATGTTCCTTCGACACCTCGACCGCCCTCGAAGATACCGTGCTCCACACACCAGGCTGCTGTGGGTTCCATTACGAGGATAAGTATGAGAGAATACTTGAGCGGACTGGCAAGGAGAAACCATGGGCGGGCCAACAGTGCAAGAAGAGGAGACTCAAGGGTGAGAAAGTATCCAGACTGGCGGATTTGAGAGCCCGAGGACAATTGGAGGCGCCGGGAGAGAAGAGAAAGTTCGACAAGTAGGACGGGCCCGGTGCTAGCAAAGAGGGAGGGAGCGCTGATATCGATATAGAATCAAGCCCACGACCCTCCGCGCTGACGCGGGAGAGGTGCCTCAAAACAAGCGGTAAGTGAGCATTCGTTCGTGCGCCGACAGGCCCCTGACGTGTGTCCAGTCCTTTTGCTCGAGATCGATACGGCAGAAGAATGGTCAACACGCAGGCATCGTATGCGGATCCGATCTATCGTCTCTATCGGCAACGCGCCAGCTAGCAGCCATCCCTCGACGAGGACATCAGCGCCACGGACGTGACCTGGCAGTATGAACAATCCATGTAAACGGAGGGAGAGAGGGGGTGGAGTTCCGTTGGGAAAGAAGCAGTTGTGAATTGTCCTGTGGCCCTGGTGGAGGAGTTCCGAGCCGTCTCTCGACATCCGGTGACCAGCCACGACGAGCATGGCCGGCAATCAGTCGAAGAAGCATTTCGCGATCATTTCTTGCTCGGGGGACTCGGTCTGCCCTGTGTGCATTGTCCAGTAGCAAGATATCAGGATAGGTTCATGAATCAAGAAAATCTTCCCTTCACCCGTGGACGCCGATCTCCAAGGCAGACACAGACGGCTGGACATGTGCTCCACGGTCTATAAGGTCAGGCTCCGCGCTGTTAACAGGGAGGGGTTGTTATGTTGATGTGATGATATCGATGCTATGTTTAATATAGACAGGTCTTAGTCTCTTTGTCGAGGGGATCTAGTCATCTTAAGGGGCCAGTTTTAGCAGCCAAGGCTCTCGCTTAGATTGTTCGGGGATGTAGATTTATTTGTATCTCCGCTTCCTACAAAGCTGAATCAATGAGAATTGTGCGGCGTTGTTTCTTATGTACAGTTGTGTCAAAGTGGTGACAGATGGGTAGATGTCGTGGAAGCGCGGTCCCATTTCAAGTCTGACCCGACAGGCTGGAGGCGAGATCTCACTTCTCACATCTCACCTCTCATCTCACCTCTCACCTCTCACCTCTCACCTCTCACCTCTCACATCACAAATAAGAGCAACGTCCAAGACCACCACCAAGCCTCCTCAACCTCAAGATGTTGCGCTCGTGCGTGGCATCATGCGTTTGGCCTTCAGGAACTCATAGTCAGGCATGGCATCTCGAACGAAGCCCTCGACCTGCTTTCCAATTTCCTCTCCAAATTCCTCGCGCCATTTCCTTGCCTCCACGTCAATGTCAATGTTTGCCGATAGCCTGTCAGTTTTCAAGCCAGTCGAGGCGTTCAAAGTTCCCAGAAAGACCCGCATGGGCGTAGGAAGCCGGTCTATTTGCTCCTGGCTCTGTTCCTCCCAGGAAAACAGCACCTTGCTCATGTCCATGCCCATCCGTTCAACAAGCTGGGCCATGACATCGGGCTGCGTGATGATGTCGTCGGCTTCGAGGACCAGGGGCCAAGTGGCTTCGCCTCCTTTTTCGGGGCTGTGAAGGTCTGCGAAATAGGCGTGCATCGAGGCCGTGAATTGGTATGTCATGGCAATTCTCCGCTCGGCATCCATGGAACAGACGATTGGCGCGGGCATTTGCTGGATCTGTCTCTGGAAAGAGGGGAACGATAGGGCAGGGTGTCGGATGAGGATGATGGGACTCAGAGTCTTGAGATACTCGTCGGGCATGATCGATTTGTTTAATGGAGATCGTGTTGATTTTTTGCCGTCACTCCCTGGAATTTGCACCATCCAGCGATCCTCCTTGGTCTCGCGGCCAGGGCAGGCGAGATTGACCGTGTCTGTTGGTCCGAAAAACAGATTTGCATGTTCCTTGATAAACGCGATCTTGCCGTTCGCCTCAGCCTCCGTGGTGTACTTGACAAAGTTGTTGAAGCAATCTTGGGAGCATTGCAACATCGCGGTTCTTTCTTCCTCCGTCCACTCGTCCATTGGTTTCTGGCGTAGGCCCAGTTCATTGATCTTGATGATGGTTGGGAAGAAGTAATATCCGCCGTGGTTGGAGGGTGGTTCAACGTTTGGCTGATCGGTTGCGTTGATCATCTTCACGAAGAGATTGGAAGCTGTTCGTGGAGAGCTCATGAGAACGAATCGACGATATTGAGCTGGCTCCATGATTACTGCGGTTGGGTTTAGTTGATGTTAAATGCTATTAATTGAGGTTGATTAATCTTGCGAGTATGGTTTAGGTGGCCAAGAAGTTTAACTCGATTTCTCCAGTTGATGGACGGGGCGAGGGGGTAAGAAGGTCACGATTCACGAGGAGGACGACGTTGAGACGGAGGAGCGTATTCTTCACCAGGTCTCCTCCGCCCACTCTAGTGTTTATATATCTCCCCATCTGCAGAACCCCCCTGACGCCATTTCTTCAGCACTACTGCACGACCCGCGTTCCGGGTTCCTTGCCTCCTACGGCTGGCAGCTAGATAGGCTGAATTGGACATCTCTGGACCGCGACTGGTTGCTTCTGGCGGGCTCGCACCAATCCGGCGTCCGTCCTAGGTCCACGGATTCCGAAGTGCTAGAAGCTCGCTTATCGAATAAGAACCATAGGAGAGAGCGCATCCCACTGTCAACGCCTCTATATGCTGGGGGTACGGACTATGGAGTGATAGTTGACGTCGGTGAAGACCAGTTTCGAACGGCCCACTCAACGCTTGTTCGCTATTGATATATAATTCCAGGTAATAAAGCGTCAACAATAATACTCAATTTGGTGATTCAAAATGCCTTGGCCAAGACGTTGACTTCACTAGCTGCACTTATTATACTGAGAGAAATCTTCCTGTGTCCAGATATTACACAACCTTAATCCTTGCCCCTCGTCTTCCAGATCGCTCTAGTCTCCTCATCTTCCCTTCCACAAAGTCCTCGCTAGACGATCAACACGAATCTTCATTGCTTTGGTTGATACCATGCGTCGCTTGAACCAACTCCACTGTGATAAGGATTGGAGTCAACACCACTTACATAGGTACTTGCGAGTTACGAGCCTACTGGTAGTAAGCAAGTCGCCAACGTCGGTACGGGCCGGACCTAAATCTCAACTCCTGATTCTCCGACGTCTCCTCCCGGCCAGCAGCCAATCGTCCACCCAGAGCAAGCATTGCGCCTCGAAGCGAATGAAAGAAAACATTCGACCCCCATCGTAATGTCTCGAAAACACACAGGATATGGCGGGCGGTCTCCAATCAGCCAGTCACAATAACCGCCCGCCCGCACCTCATGTTGGTGGCGCCTCGGACTCCTGAAGAAGGGTGGAAATTGGACGCCGTTTCGAGATGAAGCCAATGGCGCTTCTCCCATCAACTAACTGCTTTAGGGGACTAGCCCCAGACCCAGAATGCTTCCACGACCAACACATCGGACCACTCAGGCGCGGAGCAGGAAGTTGGGAACTCAGACGCCTACAATGACAAGCAGGCGTCTCTTGATTAGCATGAAGCTCCAAGAGAGCGGTGGTCCTCAATTTGGTCGAGACGTTTGGGGAATGCTCAATGGTCGATTTGAGAACCCTCTTGACGGGTATGTTGGAAGACCTTTGAAATTCATAGGACGTGGCATATACCTACGTGTGTTCTCAGAATTCACCCGACCTAACCAAGATTCATGTCGTTGTATCGAGTCTTGCGAGTTAGTATTTAGAGTAGAGGAATATCATAGACACAAAGACACTTCTAGAAAGACTTCTCGAGTTCATTTGCACTCAAATTAATTATACTTAGAATGATCCTCGGAATCATCTACACATAAGTGGTTCTCAGAAGATCCACGCTCAGTCTTCCAGTGAGGGGGGATTCGCAGCAGACGAAATTGGGTGCGCATTTACACGGAAGAGGTTGGTTGGGAGGTTTGTTTCCATGGCAGATGTATATTCCGTAATAAGGTCATTGCTCGTAAATACCCTAGCCTTCAATTTATATCAAAACCCAGCTTTTTGAAATCCTCGAGCATGTTGTGTCTGCGCGCCCCATCACGACACTTTAGCAGATAGCATGAGTCTTACCACTCTTACCCTGCAGACTGTGTTTTTCATTCTTGAAACGATGGTGGTTGTGGGTGGCTCTACCAGAATGACTCTGGTTATCACGGATGAAGTCGCTGTGCTTCTTGATTTCGTCCTTGTCCAGCTTGTCGAGAACACCCATACAGAGCTTGAAATCGCACAACAACTGATCGCATCGGGACTTGGAAAAGTCTTCTCGAACGACAACTCTCAACATCTTGAGATCGTTGGTCTTGGGGGCCATGGTGTATGCTGGCACAACCCATGACCTCTGGCGCAATTGATGAGCCAGCGCAAACTCATCATAGTGCTTTCCAGCTTTGGGATCTAGACGGAAAGCCACCAGCGGAAGGCCAGCGCCACCCTTCTTTGACATGATTATGAAACCTAATTGCTCTAAGGAATCAGAAAGATAGTCTGCTGTTCTGGTGAGATTGTTCATGATCGCCCTGTATCCGTGTTTACCGAGACGAATCAATTGGTAATATTGTCCAATGACTTGGGATGCACCTTTGGAGAAGTTCAGTGTAAATGAGGATTGGTCGGCCCCGAGATAATTGATGTTGAAGACCAATTCTTGTGGAAGATATTCGGCGCCTCTCCATACCACCCAGCCCACACCTGGATAGACAAGGCCATATCTGATTGCAATTAGCGCTGAGTTTCTAGCGGACGAGGCAGAGGAAAGGTTACTTGTGACCGGAGGTGTTGATGGAGACCACCTTCTCAAGTCTGAAGTCCCATTCCAAGGCTTGGTTCACGAAAGGCACCACAAAACCACCACTGGCCGCATCAATGTGAATGACAGTATCAATGTTCCTCTCGACGAGGAGATCATTGACTGCCTTTGCGTCCTCATATTCACCGGTGTATGTTGTGCCTAGAATTATACCGATACCAATTGTATTCTCGTCTACGAGATTGACAGTCTCCTCGGGATCAAGAACATATCGGTCTGGTGTGCAGTACACGTATTTCTCCTCCACCTCGAAGTATCTAGCTGCCTTTTCCCAGCAGACCTGGACCGCAGATGACATGACGATATTTGGTTTGTCAAATGGCTTGCCTTCAGCTTGACGTTTGTTCTTCCATCTCCTCTTCATTGCCAATACTCCGAGCATGATAGCCTCTGAGGACCCGACGGTGGACGTCCCAACAGCGTCGTCATTGCCTCCAACGGGTGCATTGAAGAGACGACCAATCATGGAGACACACCGGTTTTGGATATCGGCCGACTGAGGGTACTCTTCGTAGTCAATGAAGTTCTTAGAGAAGGATTCGGTCATGAGGTCTTCCACTTCTTTTTCCTGCGATCCATTAGCAGCAACCAATAGCATGAAGACCATTCCTTACCATGTAGGTCGTAACGAACGAAGCCAGACTTTCCAAACACAGTCAGCATATGCAGTAAGTCACACCAAGAAACAAGTAGGAATACTTGAGCATGGGATTTCCGTCCAGAGACAGGTCGTCCTTGATCATCCGGTACGCAACCTCCTTTGGCATCTCTCTCTCGGGCATCTCATATTTTGGCAAATCTTCCGCGGCAAATCTAGAGCCGTAAACGCTCGTAGTGAAGGCATCTTCCTGTACAGCCGGCGCAATGTCGACCTTCGCGTTTCCTTCCCCTAGAGGCTCGTTGTTCGACGTGTCGCCCGGAATCGTGGTTAGATGGACCATGACAGCCTGCTTGGATAGCTTGCTTGGATAGATCAGAAAGAGAAAAACCAGATAACAGAAGAGCAGACAGGCGCCTTTTATACGACAAAAACACCAAACACAACGCGGAGGGCGAAAGAGGGAAAGCGAGATAGATGGTGTGAGAAGAACAATTGCGCTGACCATGGAGGCGGGGTGGGGTCAACACAACTCATCCCACAGGTAAAACTTCCGACCAGGATGAGCTGTTTCAAGATCTTGGCACCAAAAGCTTAGCTACAACTTACGAAGTACGGAGTATACGAGGAGTGAGACGATACTACGTATCTACTCCGGATATCTACTCCGTACGTAATAAATATCTACGGTACTGTACACTACATACCCCCACTTCGTGTCACATTGGATGATCGTGATTGGTGTCGGCTGTCGAGCCGCCTTTAGAAATAGGGGTGCCCTTCAAAGGAGAATCTGACCTCTGCACCAAAGTTGCCGGAAGCTGGAATGCGTGAGGTCTATTACCACGTATTCCGCTATTTGCACCCCTATCCTGGTACCTGGTCACACAAAATTGCCCGAAGCCGGAATGCATTTATTTACGTGGGTCTACCACTGTACGTATTACCACGTATTCCGCTATTTGCGCCCCCTATCTATCTATGCTGGTACTCCTACGACGACGCTTCCTCTCCCAGGACTGCTTCTACGGTGGCTTTCTACCATCGACCCATCCCCCATCCCCCATCCCCCATAGAAATACAGCAGGAGTGCATCTAGAAGAGAATCTGACCTCCGCTGGTACTGCTACAGACGTAGCTTACAACCCTTCTTCCTCCTCCTGCGGGATATCCGGCCCAGGCTCAGTCTTCGCCATTGGCCGGAGGTTTCATGTCTCGACAAACAGAGCAAGCTGACGAGCAAGCTGGCGAGACCGCTGGCTCGGTGGAAGTTGACTGGCTGGGTAAAGTGATTACGATGTTGTATTTGCATAAGCGGCCGCACTTACGGTCTCACGGTCGTCTGGCTTGAATGTTGCCAACCTGAACCTAGAAAAACATGTACCTCCCGTATAGAGACCGACGCATCGGCCGCAGGTTCAAGGGCTGAGAGCGGCATAACACGAGAAGTATCCCAAGTCTATTCTTTGTATCAAGAAGGCCCTATTCTTACAAACGCCGAATGCAACCCCATCCTTCTGCAATGAAGATGTCTATGAGCGGGACGGAGCAGACGACCTCGACCAGCCCAAACGATGCGTGCCAAACCGGTAGGAACGAAGAAATGCTCCCCCATCCATCCCAATTTCCTGGAGGCTGTACAAGCGGAGCGCTCACCAGCCTCGAGCATCTACCGAAGGTCTATATTTTATGTAACAAGCTTATTTCGCGATCTCGACTCCTCCCACGGCACCTGGAACATGGTGAGCAATAGGAAAAATCGTGCAAGGACGGTCACTTACCAAGAGCCTTCTTGAGATCACCGTAGATGGCGAATTGACCAGCGGTCAAAGTACCAACCATGAACAGACGCGCACCAATCCCGGTGTACGAACCTCTAATACCAAGCTCCCTGGCGATCTTGATCAGACGGCTGGTGGTTCCCTCTCCTGGGAGACCCTTGGTCTTGTTGATTTTGCTCAACATGGTATCGGCTGGTTGCGAGACGGCAGCAGCAGCGAAACCAGCGATAAGACCGGAACCGAGGTTGATCACGGTTTGGAGTCCATTGGATGCAGTTGACTTGTCGACGGTCTGGTAGATGGTCTCGGAGACCTTCTCGTAGACGACGAACTTGGACATGGTGTACGGAACCCTAAATGCCTCATGAGCATCTGAAATCTTCACGTTGGATCAATTGAACTTACTGCTTGAACAAGATTGGACCGAATCCAGCATAGAAGGCGCCAATGCCCTCGTTCTTCAACATCTTGCTGAACCCTCCAACGAGGCCGCTGGCATAGGTTGGCTCGGAGACGAGACGGATACGGGTGGCCTCGAGAGGGCAAAGGGCAATGTCGGCGAAGAACTCGGCCAACGCGGAGGAGGCCAAGTAGACGGCGGTCCGGTTGTTGGAGGCGGTCTCATATCCGAGGAGGTTGATTGACTGTTGCTTGAAAAGCTCATATCCTCCAAACTTGAATGCGCCCTGAAGGAAGTATCCAGCGGCCGTTGGTCCGAAACCAGTCAAAAGAGCACCGGCACCCTCCTTGGCAACAACCTGTCGGAAACCTCCAATCAGACCCTTGTTGTATGTGACGGGATCGAGTTGTATTCTGGTCTTGACGCTGTAGAAACACCATGTCAGTATGGGATTGCGTTATCTGCGATGGCGCCAAGACTCCTTTGGGACAGGTATCTTCGAGGATGGCAAAGATGGGAGAACCGCAGACTCAACTTACACATCAACTGGTGTGAGACCTCCGTGAGTGACTGAACAGCAGACTGCACCAGCCAAGGCGAATCTGGAGTACAGCTGGACACCGCTGAGTTTCTCTGGGGTCTTTGCGGCGACATTCTGGAGAACGGCGTCGACCTTTGTCGAGCCGGTCGATGATGGTGCTGCTGACATGGCGGGATATGCGCGTATAGAAGAGGGAGGGGGGATTAGGTATATGGAGATGGAGATGGAGTGGAGAATGCGAGGACCCTAATGCGGCACAAAGACTCAATTGATGGAGTTGGGTTGGGATTGTGAAGATGTGAGGAAGCTTGAAATTGACTCTTGTCAAAAATTTACCGCTAGACTCGGAATTAATCGGGGGATGGCGTCTGGCGGCTGGCCCGAGAGAGATAGTCTTGGCATTCTCGGTCGCATGGACCATCCGAATATTTGCGACCACATTGTCATTTGGTTGGGGATCGTTCTCTTGATCACATGATGACGTCAAATAACTGCATCACATGACCGTACCACATGATCAAGTATACACCGTAGAGTGCTGATTTGCGCTTGTTTGAGACCCATCGTTTGAAACCTGCTGCGCATATGGAATCGGGAATGTTAGCTGAGAGGCCCATTTAGATTGAGGGCCCGTTTGGGTTCGCGAAATACTCGAAATACCAGTATCTGGATACTGATATTAAATACTGGTATTTAACTACCAGCATATAACAAATATTAAATACTCGCAACCCAAACGCTCCGAAATATTTTCAGTATTTATTATTGGTATTTCGGCGTTAGTATGCCTAATTTCCGGTTGCTATAGTGACCTCCGGCAGCATCTAGGTCACTTCAATTTATCACAAGCTCAATCCATGGGGCTGAGAGTGACTTACTCGTTCGGTTAGTCTCACCCAATTGCTTACCCAATAAGCTCGCTTATTGGGTGGGACTAACCGAACGAGTATGAGAAGGCGAACCCCTCTGCCAATCCACTCATATATCACAACGAGCTTTTACAACAAGCTTTCACAACAAGCTTTTACAACGAGCTTTCACAACGAGCTTTTACAACAAGCTTTCACAACAAGCTTTTACAACGAGCTTTCACAACGAGCTTTCACCGTGAAGAAACGGACGACGGAATGACAAAAGAAGCAAGAATTATGACCCGCCATCTCGGCAACTCTCTAGTGACGAATCAGCAACACAAGCCCGCGAACAATCAGACTTACGGTACCACGTCTACTCCGGAAGCAAGCCTTGCAACGCCCCCCTCAGCCTCGCCAGCCAGGGAGGACGAAAGAACCTCTCGTCGTCGCCACTGCGGTCCGGCTCGTCAGGCAAGACCCACGCCTTCCGCTCGAACCTGCGACGGCACAGGGGACAGTCAAGATAGCCATCCTGCGCCGCGGCCGCAACACAGCATCTGCCAAAGACGTGCTCACAGCAAAGCTCGACCGGCTCGACGCAGGCATGATCGCTAAGCGGCGCGTCGTCGGCGCCGCGGAACGCCTGTCGGCAGATGGGACATGGACTTTTGAGGCCCTCGTCGGCCACGGGGAGGTACGAGATGGCGGAGCGCCTTTGCCGGGCCAGCAGGCGGCGTTCGGCCTCGTTGACGACGAAGCGCTCGATCTTATCGAGGAGACAGCGTCGCAGGTTCCGCTCGTGGGCGGCCTGTGGCGTGTTGGTCACGCTGGGGCCTTGCAGCGCGCGCATGCAGTCCGCGACGACGAGCTCCTGCTGCAGCGCCAGCAGCCAGTGGAGATCGTCGGGGTCGACGGCGCGTTTGGTGTCCGTCGAGCACGCGGATCGGAAGAACTGGCTATTCCCATGGAGGCGTCCCAGGCTTTGGTAGGTGGCCGTGTGGATGGCTCGGGCTCGCCGCCAGTCCTCGACGGGGAGGTCAAGCATCCGGCTTCGAAGAACCCCGGGGGTTGATTCGAAGAGGATGTTGTAGTGGAAGCAGATGCTGGCACAGAGCCGCTCGTCGTCTCTGGTGATGGTCTTGTAGCCGCCGGGACAAGTGCAGGCTTCTGGATCGCCGGTACGGCCGCCTGGACAATGTGGACGCCAGTGCTCGGTGGGATTGGAGCTTGCAAGAGCTCTCTCTACTTCGTCGGTGAATTCTACACACGTTACGTGACAGAGGTATAGGTTACACATTTTGTGGTGTGATTGCTCCATCAAGCGAGTTGATTCCAGCAGGTTAGGTTGTATAGAGCTTTGGAGCTTCGATAATTCCTTCTGCTTTCAACGCTATATTCCTTGATTCCACTTTTAATCTCCAGGATTTCGAGTGCAATAGGCCCTTAAGTACCCCACACATAGCCTTTTCTCACCTCCGAATCTATTCGCAGCACAGGTCGTTGCACAATGGCATTCACGAGTACAAAGGGGGCTCGCTATGGATAGACACGACGCGAGGGTTGTGGTGATAAAGGAGAATGGCATTTCGCCTTTGTCAAATTGAGATTTGTTCCCGTTTCAACAAAGGGACAAGAGCTGAATCAAAGCCCAGCGGTTTTGGTCCCATTGTAGCAATATCTGCATGGTTCTGTTGACAGAACCGGGTTGCATGGAACCAACAATGCACCAACAATAGAAGATCTTAAGTCGAAACATTTCTGACGTGTGCACACAAAGCACGAATACATCCCGTATGACCAGCAGAAAGAAGTACTGACCCCCCTGGGCTATGGTCGGCTAACCCGAGCACTTCTTAAGTTGTAAGTTGGTCAAGTTTTCACGGCAGGCTTGCCTCGGAGAACCCGCACCACCTCCAATTGATTAATTATGCAGGATTGAATGTGAAATTGAATTTAGGAATAGGCAACGTGCAAAGAAAGATTGTCATCAGTCATCAATAGTAGAGATATGTGCCCTCCCATTTACCCAAGCATGGTTATTCCTCGACTTCTCACCCCCCGCACGCCAATCACTGTCGCTCCAACGACTGCTATTCCTCCTCCGACTATCCCTTCTTGTCGATCTTCTGGTGCCAAGATACCACCCAGCCAAGCCCTTCGGTGTTCTCCCACGCCTTTTCGGCCTCGACCACCCCTTAATCGTGACCGTATTCCCACTCCTGGAGTTCCTCGTCCTGCCTCTCCTTAGATCAAATCCAATAATATCATTTCTATCCATATGACTCCTTGTCCTCGCTGTCTTGGGTCGTCGTACATATTCTTTTTCTCGCTTACTCCATCCACCCCCTCGCTGCCCCATGGTCGCAGAATAGTCCGATGATCTATCACTAGACGACCGCGAGGACGATCTTGATGGCGAGCGGGACCATGATCGAGACCGGCTTCGAGGTCTGGATCCATTTAATGACCGAGAACCGGAAGAAGAACTCCTGGACCTGGACCCGCAGACACCGCACCACCACAGTAGCAATACGACGACAAACAGACCAAGGACAGCACCAACGATACCTCCGCCTACCGCTGCACCGTTGGAGTGTTTATTTGTGGGGGCAATGACAGGTTGTGCTGGAGGCGAAGGAGAAGTCTCGGGTGAAGATGTAGGAACAGAGTCCTGATTTACTGGAGGCGATGTAGCAGCCCCAAGGCCGATTGTTGTTGTGTATGTGGTTGAAAGGCGTGTTACTGTTAGAGTGATTTGAGGTGGTGAGGCCGTGGGGTCATTTTGTCTTGGGTTTAAGGGAACAACAATGATAGGTGCCATTATGTAAGATCAGGAGAGGTAGAAGACTCGTGATGTCCCATTTGAACTACCGATCAATCACTATGCCTTGAAGAAAAGAGGACAGTGGGTCTCGGGTCCATTTTTATCTCAGCGTAAGATAATGAATGCAGACTTAGGTGAAGATGTCATGGCGCCCGGTTTCTACCACAGCCTTGTCCAGTCGGTGTGTCGCGAGAACTTAGCTGAGCCGCACGGCAAGATCGGGCACAATCAATTGTATACTAGATCTCAGTCATAAAATGATTTTCCTCAAGCTCATTGGATGAGATGAAAGAGGCTTGCATGGACGATCGATGCCCAATTTGAAGGAGCCATCATGGCGCATGGAACATGATCATTGCCCAGTCATCTTCATGGCTTTTGTGAATTCGAATTGAGGGGTCGCCCAATTAAATCAAAGGATCGACCCTGACTATCCAGCCGGGCGTTTGCTGAAGTGATACCATCATACGCCCGAGGTCACCAGCGTTGTGTAGCGTTAATTCAAAAAGCCGTTCCCATCGTCCTGGTAGGCTGGAAGATCTCCGTCCATCAACGTCTGCCAATACTCCCAGTCCACAGATGTAATCTCAGGCATCTCCATATCAAGAGCTAGATCCATGTTGGAAAATTGGTCGGCACTCTGTTGAAAAGCATTGTTTTGTTGCATCACAGAGGTGGGATTGTGCTCGATCAGATGACAGACTTTGGCGTGTTGTGCAGCATTCCGAGGATCATTTCCGGATTTCGATAACTCTGTGCCTTTTCGAAGTTCTCTCAGTTGTGTAATATATGGGGGAATTCCTATTTGATACCCCCCTTGGTTCACAAACCCTGCTGCTTCTCTTGCGCGCCATGCTTTGAGGCACAAATTGCCAATGGCAAAATAAAGCGCGTTCTTGGTGTTTGTGAGCATATCGGGATGAGAGTCGTAAGCAGCTTTCACCTGGTGCCATGCTCGATCTACTTCATCGCCAGTGAATCGGGTGCGAAGCTCACTAAGAACATATATGAAGGCATCGAGCTGGAAGTAATGCTGAACATGCCATAGGTATCCCTGTATGGCTGAGATACTGTGGCCAAGATTGTCCACTTCTAATATCTTGTAGCACTCCCGGAATAGATTGTCTCGCTCAGTCTGCGTCATGCTGGCTCCTTTATCGGGATACTGCCTAGGATGATGGGCCATAATTTTCATCGAAGCAATAACGGATTTGGCGCAGTATACAACGAGCAAATGCAACGGTATAGATGGGTCACAGAACCGTAGATATTTGTCTTGAAACATCTTTTCGAGATCATCGATGGCCTTGTCCTTTGCCGGTGTGTGTTCGATGCCTGTAGGTAGTTGTATAGTGTCACTGTCTCTCGAGAATGCGCCATATTTTCGGATGGTCTGAGCGACTTCATATCGCAAGCAACAAAAAATCATCTCGGTCGCTCCCTCTTTTTCCTGTGGCAAGTCCTTCATTTCTGGACTCAGATCGCTGTCACTGAGGTTCATTGGGGTCTTGGTGTCGAATTTGATGAGCCATGATGGGAAACCAGCACCAGCAAGTTTCGAGGCGTGCCCATCGAGAAACGCTATCTGCCACCAAGTACGTCTTCTCATTTCAGCATCGAATACGGATATTTTGTAACGCGATCCGTCTCTGTGTAGGCCCAGACGCTGGGCGATACGAACAGCCGAGCCTGTCAGAATCCAGATTGAATGTGCATCGTAGAACTTGCGCATTCCGAGCTACACCTTCATGTAAGCTTGCGGTCTTAATACATAATACGAGACTTAAATTCAATTATCTTTAAAGCCTCTACAACAAACATCCTGTGCTCGAACATTTTCAAAACTTTGACAGGCTGGACGTAATACCCAGAGTCGAGACAACATGGTCCAACACCAAAAATCGTACTGACACCGCTGCATAGGGGAATACGACACATTGGGAAGGGATTGATCTTACAAGAAAAAGCATGTAAGCTTGTAAAGTCGATATATTGAGAGACTTCAGAAATTTCGAATTAATCAAAGCTTGTTGAGCTCCATGAGAGTACCTGCTAAGGAGAGTCATTCTAGTCTCTCCAAACATCCTCTCGCATTCAGCAGGGGTGAGAGATGTTACAGCAAGCAAGTATATGCTGAACATGAGAGCTTCTGTAGGCCGGGACACTTTCTCGAGATTTGCACTCGCATCGAGAATGATCTGCTGAACGGTCGGTGCATGGAACATCTTCACCATAGGATTTACATTGGTGAGATATGTCTGCCATAGCCTGAATATATTCACAGGCTGGGGGTGCAACGAGGTCAAGCTCGTGGAGGGGGCAGTGTGGCCAACGAGGAGAGACTCGGCGTATGGAAACATGCCGGTTTCATTGGTCTCGTCGTCCGAGGAAGTTGAGCCTGGGAGAGGATCCTTTGGATCTAATATCTCGTCCCTCAAATTCTCCCATAGAGTGCTATTGTTGTCAGATAAACACACTTCGTGACTGAAACAGGGATTCTACTTCTCAACATAATGTGATTCCCCCTTATTAGCGAACAAAGCACCTGTCTCTGCATCCGATGCCCTCGGGACCATCAGCCCAACGACGTCTTGCGAGGCTTTCTGGTATTCACGAGTCTCCCAGTCATGAGGGAATTCTTCGTCCTCGACCTTCACCCCTGCTTTTTTCAACAGCTGCTCATAATGCTTCAATTTCACTCCAAGGTCAACCTCGCTAAGCTTCTTTCTCTTTCGTCTAGGAAGACTTGGGGCGCTAGTCACGCACTCGGCACCGGCTTTGATGCAATTAGAGCAGGGCTTCTGCCTATCACAACGGACTTTGCGTTGTTGACAGAGCACACAACTGTGGCCTCTAGTGATTCTTGGGCCTGTAGATGCTGCAGGAGGAGCCGGGGGATTCAGCTCTGGCGTTGATGAAGGGGTTGCCAACATAGCGAGTCTTATGAGTGACCAATTCGTGGGCTTAGTTGACTGAATTGTGGGATTATGTAGATATCTTCGATGAACGACGCTCCCCTCGGTCCCGAGCGAAAGGATCAAGACCCGATGGTCATGCGTTCTATCTGTGGAGAGCCGACACGGCGAGATTCATAAGGCGGTGCTCAATGCAGCTGGACACATAGATTCGAGGAGAGTACTCTGTGTATTGTTGGTCGAAGAGCGGAGACAACTGGGTTGATGATGGGGTGCTTGCCTCGTGGGTGTTTTTGGAAAGAATAGAGGAAGACGGAATAGAAGGGGTCAGATCTAAGGTTACAAATCAGCTGACATCGGATCACGTGGCTGACTGGGGTTTTGGTCTTCGGTAATTTCTCTCAGCCGACGTTTGCTCTCTCGGCAAACAACCGACGCAGACGACCCCCCCTGACAACATAATCTGTTACATTCAGACGGTAGGTCACACGTTAATACCATTTCGGGTCCGGTCGTAAAGTTCTATTTGTCTAACCCATGCGATGCGAGTACCAAAGTGCAGCTCAAGGTGTATATTTCATATTTATATCAAATATAAACAGAGGCCACCATTCGCTGTCAAGTTCTGCTGTCATTACCGCCCTCTCGTCTTTTCTTCCTTGTTCCATGATTGTGTCCCATTCATTGCCTCGATATCCCCGATAGCTGCTTTCTTTCGCAAGTGCCGGATCAGCCTTTCGAGGGCTCTCGCTGCGTTTCGTACAACATCAGACGATTGTAGACGAGCAGAGGACCATGTCAACACGAGATGTGGAGAAAGAAAGCACCAATAACCCTCTCAACGATGGCGAAGAGATCGAGTATCCCAAATGGCGGCGCCTCACCTTGATCATGATAGCCGTCTACTTTTCCATGCTCATTGTTGCACTTGTACGTCGCATTGTGTTTCCAAGCCCGGGACGAAACCTAATCCAAACAGGACCGAACCATCGTTGGCACAGCAATTCCCAAGATTACAGATGACTTCCACAGCATTACGGACGTTGGATGGTATGGCAGTGCCTACCTGATTACGCTGTGCTCCTTTCAACTGTTCTACGCTCGAATCTACACTTTCTATTCTACGAAATGGGTGTTGATGATCGCAATTGTGATATTCGAGATTGGTGTAAGCAGCCACCTCCAGCATACCATCTTTGCATGTCAGGACTAACGCGAAAGCAGTCCGCCGTCTGTGGTGCAGCCCCGAACTCAACCGTATTCATCCTTGGTAGGGCAATTGGTAAGTCAACGCGTATTGCACATTGATATATATTGGCTAACTTCTGTCTAGCTGGTGTTGGGTCTGCCGGTATATTCAGTGGAGGTATCGCCATCCTCATTATATCCGTACCACTCCACAAACGGCCGGTATTCCAAGGTCTCTTCGGTGCTGTCTTCGGAGTCGCCTCAGTAATGGGTCCCTTGGTCGGCGGTGCATTCACTACCCATGTCTCATGGCGATGGTGCTTCTATATCAATCTGCCAATTGGTGCTGTGGTGATCGCCATCATCCTCCTCATATTGAAGAGAGTTCCGAGCAAGAACACCGATTCCCTAAAAGTGCAGACGCTCAAGCTCGATCCATATGGCAGCGCTGTCTTCCTACCAGCGATTATTTGTTTCCTCCTTGCTCTACAATGGGGTGGAGCAACCTATGCATGGAGCAACGTTCGCATCATCGTCTTATTCATCCTCGCCGGCCTGCTTCTGATAGTATTTGGCGTCATCCAAGTCAAATCCGGAGACAGAGCCACTATCCCAATCCGCATCATCAACCAACGAAGTATCCTCTCAGGTCTCTACTTCTCCCTTGTATCCCCCGGTGCGATGATGGTCATAGTATTCTACCTCCCTATCTGGTTCCAAGCCGTCAAAGGCGTCTCAGCAGTAGCATCTGGCATCGACACCATCCCACTTGTCCTTTCCCTGGTCGTCGCCAGCATCTTCAGCGGTGGTATAACCGGGAAAACAGGCTACTACGTCCCCCAAATGATTGCGAGCTCAATCATCTCCGCCATTGGTGCCGGCATGCTCACGACACTCAAAGTCAACACATCCTCGTCGTCTTGGATCGGCTATCAGGTCATCTTCGGCTTCGGTCTAGGCTTGGGTATGCAACAACCAGGAATGGCTGCGCAAACCTGTCTAAGCAACAAAGACACCACCACCGGCGTCTCCCTCATGTTCTTCATGAACGGTCTTGGTGGGGCAGTCTGGACCGCCGTTGGTCAAACCGTCTTCCAAGCCTCACTCATCTCCAAAATCGGCGGTCTCGCTAATCTCAACCCCGCGTTGATCATCAACACTGGCGCGACTGAGATCAGAGCGTTGGTACCGCCGGAGAGGTTGCTGGCGGTGTTGACCGCGTATAATGACGCGCTGATGGATGTGATGAAAGTCGCGGTGGGACTTTCTACCGCAGGAATCCTAGGTGGACTGACGATGGAATGGAGGAGTGTGAAGAATAAGAAGCAGGGTGGTGCTGCTGGGGAGGCGGAAGCTAAGAAGGGGAAGAAGGAGGCGACTGTGGGCGAACAGGAAGTAAACACCGATTCAGAGGCTGCATCAAGTCGAAGAGAGGTTGATGCAGCTGCGCCGCCTACTTCCGAGAAGCAGTGATGTGTCTTTTGTTGATTGATCGCTCTTACTTTGTTATAGATATCGGGCGACGGTTTTCCTAGACAAAGGGCGCCCGTTGTGTACACCATATTAATGTTAATAAAATCCCCACTCTTGGAATCTATGCGATTCAGGAGTTCTTTCTTCCCCTATTTCGCCATACCTTAGTCAAGTAGACAAGTCATTTTTGGTCGGCAATTCCCCCCTTCCCCCCCTTCTCGCTTTCACGCATTTAAGCGGGCATCGTATAAAGCCATATGGCACTTTTCGATCTGATGGTCAAGAAGCGAGGCAGCCCCATTAATCATTCCCAGATGGTTTTGCTCTTGGTCCGAGGGACGCGAAGCGCACCAGTTGTGTTAATCATAAACCTATGTCTCTCCCATCATTCAACTTGTGTTTACGCCTTTGATCACCCACCTTTTATCCATCACTACCAGTCCCTGGATATCATCATAATTTCGCTGCTTTCTCACTCGCCACAGCCACATCCCCTTTCTTCCCACCTTTCTTCAGAGCCTGCTCAACAACTCCCATGGCCCCAACCAACTTCCTCTCCTGTAATCTCGCCACCACAACCTGCACACAAAGCGTACTTTCCAAATACACCTTCCTGTCAATCCCCTTTCCGTCCCCTATCACCATCTCGCATCAGCAAAATCCACAGAAGACTACTGCTGGCTAGGAACAAGTAATTTTGGAAGAAAAGGAGAAGGATGACTTACACAGTTCCCGATTCCCCTGGTCGAATTTGTTGTTAAGCGGCGTCTCAGAATGGCTGAACCCAAGGCTGAGATCAGAGGGAGAGATATCGCGGATAGGTAATGTCCCCGCCGGATAATCCAACATCACAAATGCACTCGTATACCCCATCCCTCCCCATCGATCAACCTCCGGCGTAACGTGCGGCGCCACCGGACAGATGATCGCATCTAGCCTCCTCCCATTTTCATCGCGCCAAATGCTTAGCATTTCTGCCTCTAACTGCTCCTTTGCGGCGTGGAGTGATAAAAGCGTCTCGGTTCTCATCATCGGCCGCTTACCCACCACACGTGTCGAAAGCCAGGGCGAAAGCCGTTCTTTCGTACTCTCCAAGAGTGAAAGCCAGTTATTCCCGCCTTCGATGGTGAAAAATTTATTGGCGAGGGCGTTGCATTTCTGGAATCCCGATTTCATAGCATCGATCTCGACAACTTCGACACCAGACGTTTTGAGTGCCTGAACAGTCTCCTCAAGCACCTTCGCGACGGGAGGATGAGGTCGTGTATTCCCATCCGATCTCAACACCCCCACGAGAGATTTGGCTGGAAATGTTCCCTGAGACCTCCATTCCCCAAACACAACACTCGGATCCCGTTCCCACGGCCCACTGTCACTCACCACCCTCAAAAAAAGTTCACAATCCCGCAAATTCGTCGCCATCGGCCCAGCACTAGCCTTTAAGCCCAAGCCTCCCATGCCCGGCGGTCCACCACTCTCCTGTCCTATAAAGGGAATTCTCGAGAAGGATGGTTTGATACCGTAAACCCCATTACACATCGCTGGGATCCTAATACTCCCCCCAACATCCGTCCCCACCCCAAGAATACTCCCTCTCATCGCAATCAACGCACCCTCGCCACCTGAACTCCCCCCGGCAGTAACATGTGGATTCCGTGGGTTCAGCGTGCGTCCAAACACGTTGTTATGCGAATCCAGGGCCATCATTGCTTGTGGGGTGTTCGTCTTGACGTACAATACGGCTCCGGCCTCGAGCAGGATATCAACTAATGTCGAGTTCTCTTTCGCGGGTTTGAATGCGAGGGCGGCGAGACCAACGGTGGAGTCGTAGCCTTTGGCTTTAAAACTGTCCTTGAGACTTATGGGGAGGCCGTGGAGGAGTCCCACGGGCTTCCCTCTCCTCGCGAATTCCTCATCAAGCCACTTCGCTCTCGCCATGGCGTCCTCAAACATGACCTCCGTCAAGCAATTACAGCATTGCTGTGCAATAGCAGCGCGTTTGCAAAACGCGGTTGCAACTTCGAGACTGGTATACTTCCTCTCCACCAGCGCGGCGAGGAGGGAGACGGCCGAGTGGGATTCGGTGATAGACAGTTCGCGAGATGTAAGCAGACCACACGTCCTCGGGACATCGAGCATCGACCCGTTGTTCGGTATCGAGGCGGACTGTATTCTCCATTCTGGCGGAATCCGAGACTTTCTCTCGTCTTGCTTGCGTCTAGAAATCTCCCTCCATGGTTCCGACATCTGGAATCTCCTCGAGTAAATCTGACCAAAGCAAATCAGACACCGCAAACAGAAGACGAGTAAGAATGATCAAGATGAAAGGAAAAGAAGGAAGAGAAGTGAAAGAAGGGAAAGAAGGAAAGGAAGCAAAGGAAGAAAGGGAAGGGAAAGGAGGACGGATATCAAACTAGTTTGCTCGAAGCTCGTGGTGGATAGGACCCCGCCAAAGAGGGGCAAACTCGGCAATCCCATCCACCTCCCACCTCCATCGACGATGGCGCAACTCCCCATCACAAACTCCCCTGATCAAGTCGTCTTTGAATTCCTGCCCCTCCCTAATGAAACAGAGAGCCAAACCCAATTTTCACTTCAAATCCCTCCATTAACTCAATTCCCTCCTTGCACGAACGGATTGTAGGAAGAAACATGGTGAATCCAAAGTTAACCGACGATAACTCGTTAGACCGAGGCGAGGGCTCGCTTGGCCTCCTTGCCCTTGCCCTTGCCCTTGTCCATGCTATATTCGCAAGCTTCTCTCAATCGAGCCATCACCCACGAAGTGGGACATCGTGAAAAGAAAGAGGGAGGGAGTATTTGTTCGCATGTTTACGATTGAAGTGTATTCTATATACAACAATTTAAAGGTAAGATCTGTTCATCGTAACACCATGACTTCATTCCAGACCCCCCGAAACCATTGATTCCAAATTCTGAGACTTTAATATTGTGACACAAGTTCCGCGTTCCCCAACCCGTGATAAATGACAAATGAAAATACAGGCCACGGCTATAGTCGTCTATGGTGAACGCCACCACGGCCAACCCAGGTGAAGTAATCAACGAAACGCTAAAACGCAGCAAGCAAAGCAAATCAGACCACCATGGTAAACACCAGACTAAAAGTTCATAGTCAAATGCTGCAACCTATCGACAACCAAGTCCATGCGTGCTGACAATCTCTCGAGCTTCTTCACTGTTGCGTCAGAGGAACCATCAATTGGTGCGGCAACGAGTTCGTATTGCGAGGGCTTGGAGAAGACGTCGATGGAGGCAATGTCGAAGAAGAATTCCTTTTCCTCTGTGGCAGCAGCGGGAGCAGAGTCAGGCGACGAAGCGAAGAGAGCGAAAGTTGGGTCGGCATCGAACTCCTCATCAACAACCTCGACGGTCTTGATTGGCTCCTCTACTGCTACGGCCTCTGGAACTCGCTCGACCTTTGGAAGCTCAACCTTCTCATCATCGCTAGCGATGGGAGAGAATGAGGATGGCTTTCCCGAGAGCATCTCGGTGTCGATGACAGGCTCTGGAAGACTCAGAACCGAGAACACCTGAGGTTGGTAAGAGTATCCACCATCGGTGTTCAAGTCGAGCATGGAGAAGTCCATGTTGTGCTCCGGGATCAGAGTCATGCCGACGTGTTGTTGCACCTGCTGTTGAGCTGCGTATGGGTTGACATCCTTGCGGACTTGGCGTTGCGGTTGTGCCTGCTCGACGCGAGGTTGAGTAACTTGCTGGGCAGTTTGAGCTGCGGCTGGGTTTTGAGAGAGAGTATCGAGGAAACCGGAGAAAGATGGCGATGATAGAAGCATGCGAGTGAGATCGGAAAGACGAGTGTTCTCCTCCATCAGGGAACGGTTCTGGGATCGGAGATCTTGGTTCTCGTTGACCTTGGTGGCGATCTCACCCTCTAGTTGGCTGATGTACTCTGTCCAATGTTAGCATTGGTTGGACGAAATGATGATGAATGATGCTTACCCTTGCGTCTTGATCGGAAGGCTCTGGCAGAAACCTTGTTTCGTAGTTGTCTTCGCTCCTTGCTGCTGAGCTTCTTGCCCTCCTCACTTGCCAACAGTCGCTCGTCCTCATCCATCTCTTCTTCATCCTTGCGCATGCGGTTACCTTGGGACATGTGGTCGGCGTCGTTGCCCATATCCTCACTGCCAACGCTGCTCTGTCTCATCGAGTTCAAGAGCTGAGAGATCTTCTCCTCGACGATCGGATCGGATGGTGGGTTGGATCCACGGGTACGTTGAGATGATGGTTGTCTGGAGTGTCCCATGCCGGCACTCTGGCGTTGTTGCTGGATGAGTTGTTGCTGTTGCTTTTGTTGCGCCTGAGCCTTGGCCAACGCTTGCTGTTGATGCATCCCAGGCCAGAGGCGGCCAACATTGCTGGTTTGTGTTGGGAGAACGGCGGTTGCGGGGAGGTTGTTGCTCGACGATCCGATGGCACTAGGATCAATGAACTCTGCGGTTGGTCGATCTGGGTAGAAGAAAGTCGGCTCTGATGGTGATTCGAAGTCCATATCCATCCCACCTCGGGGAGCTGTGTTGAAGTCGACAAAATCGTCGCTCGGGCCCAGCCCGGACAAGTAGCTATCTGAGAATGCGTACTGACTGTTGATGTGCTCGTTCGACTGGTTGATGGCCAGAGTGTTTGCTACGGATCCTGGTGGGATGCCGGTTTGTTGACGGTACATGTCATAGGCATGACTTGGGCCCGAGAGGACTGGTTGCGATTGTGGGAGCGTTGGAGGTGTGTGGGAAACGGCTCTCGTGGTGAATTGATTCTTGGTGGCCGATGGCGAGGAGGCAGCCGATGGATGATAGGGCACCTGTTCATATTCGGAGAAGTCGACGAGCGAGTCCAGGGGATCGAGACATCCGCTCTGTGTGGCGGAGGTGGTGGATTTGACGTCCATGGGAGACTGCGATGAGGTCGACATTGTTGGCCCTGGATGTCGGTGACTGCAATGGGCGTGGTTCGAGATGGGATGTTCAGTGTGGGTTGTTTGGAATGACTGATTGGAGACGATGAGTATGTTGGTGGAGGGGATGGGGGAGTTGTTTGTGTGGATGTTGAGAAACTGGGACCTGAGGTGTGGTGAGGGAGAAGAGGGAGATGGAGAGGAGGGAGAGGGAGAGGGAGAGTGAGACGACAAGAGGGATGGGAGAGTGATGCCTTGGGTTGATCAGGCAAGAAATAGCAAGCGCAAGAGCAAGGACAGATCCAGAGTAAGAGCAAGAGCCAGAGGCCGCGCGTCCCCGTTCTCGCCAAAGTGTGAGGTGCGAAACCGTCCTAGCACTCCCCGGCACAGCCACTCGTACTCGTATACAAGGGCCCCACCCTAATATTACTCCCTACAGGGGTAAATACTTTCGTAAACTTTAAGTGGCGGACCCAATTGAAGAGCAGGATCTGGTATCTTGACCAGGTGATTGGTCACTCCACCCAGGATTCGTGACTTTATGGGGGCCGATTTAACAATGATTACGGTCTGTCGGTAGTACATGCAGTTCAGGGCGGAGTAAATGCTAAATCGGCCCACATAAAATCGAGCATCCGAGGCGGAGAGACCAATCGCCTGCTCAGGATTAGCCCTGGTCCAGATACCGGATCCCGCTCGTCAATGGGCCCACCACCGAACATTTATTGGCCCCAGTACAGTAGGGAGGTGAAATCCTGCACTGCCTCCTTTGCTCATCTCGATAAATCATATTTATCGAGCAACACCGGCCCAAGCCACCCCATCAGCCAATGACAGATCATCCTTGGCAACCCAAAAGACTCCTCAGGGCAGCGGAGGGCAGTCAATTGGGCCTTTCGATGGGGTCACCTGACATGCTTGCACGTGCCGGTGGTTAAATTGAAGGATCGCGGAGTAGTGGGTGGTGCACCAAGGTCCGACTCGCCGAGTTTTGCTTATCCTTGTCCGATGGCTCAACTCTGGATCGCGGAACGTTGGCATCCACTCTCTCCTTCGTAAGTACGGAGTACGGAGTTTCAATCAGTAGAGTTCGATCGAGATCACCTGACAGGCTCACACATGCCCTTTACATCTTTTCGTTTACTTCTGAGATCACCGGTACTTATTCGGCTAGTTATAGTAGCACTCCGAAGTAACTACTATACTACGGACAACCCACAGGACGAAATAAATGTAAAATTGAGGCCATATCACCTGATGTTCGGAAGCATCTTCACCAATCACCTGGTTAGGATAACTCTTTACGAAGCACGGTCCGCCATTCGTCGAATACTACTGTATTTAGTATTTACCCCTATGTGGCAGATGAGACTAAGGATGTTCGATATGCGTTGTCCGGAGTAAGCAGGATTGGACGACGTGGGATCCCCATGGCATACAAGATATTTTTAGATATTTTGGCTCCGAAGTCAGGTAACGGAAATCGCACTCAAGGTCATGTGATGTCTGAATATCAACCGTCCGAAGGACAGGGCTGTAGCCTCGGCTGTACAGTAGGTTTGTCCACATCGCATCGCACAAGATGTAACCCTTCTCATCACTCGGTCTTCACTCGATCGCCACGAGAGGCAGTGTTCGTGGTACGGACATACTTTCGAAAGTACTCTCGTTCTATTCTCCAGTCCGAATCATTCCAGTCATTACCCAGCCAGTACCGAGTGCGGAGTCTCTCATTTCTACGCCACCTCCGAGACAACCCGCAAAAAGAAATGCTGGTGAGGCTGAAGCCGAGAACGCCATCATGCCATCAACTCAACGCGTCAAGGGGGCGCGTTCTTGACGTTTGGTTCCTGTCAATGATTTTCACTACCACGCCTCACAGTCCACGATGCGGTCCATCGTGAACCATGTACAGTCGTGGAACTGGCGGACCATCTTAATTGCGACGGTCATATTCATGGGGTTTTACCTTCTGATGTTTGATGAGAGTACGGCAGCACCACCACCAGGTCCTGTCGGAGCTGCAACTACGGGTCCTATTGCTTCCAATGTTGCGCCCAACCCCACCGGTAGGAAAGCAGGGCAGACTTCGCATGTCAAAGGGCCATATGATGATCGGTGGGACGACAAGGCCCTTTTTGAGGAGTCATATCCACTCCTGGGGGAGGAATATGATTCCCCAATCGATGCGGTACCCGGACGAGTTCGACCAGTCAAGGAACCACCACAGGAAACGCAACAAGAAGAACCAAAAGAGGAGCCGGTAGGGGAAACCAAAGAGGAGGTGGCAGAAGAGATTCAAGAGGGAGTGGCAGAGGAAATCAAAGAGGAGGTGGCAGAGGAAACAACAGAAATCCCGTCACCGATATCGACACCCACTCCTACACCCACACAGAAGCCAACTCGGAAGAAGAAACCACATCCCAAAGCGAAGACGAGATCGAGGCCGAAAGGAAAGAAGCCCAAACCTTCACCCAAGCCTACAAATCCTCCCCCCGACGAATACTTCAATCAGAAATCCCCATCGCAAGAACCTGAACCCACCACTCTAGAAACGAGACCTGCGACAACTCATGATACCGAATCCTCTGTAACCCATGACGCCGAATCTGAATTTACACTGTTTCCCATGGTAACCGCAACGGCTACCGGTCCTCCCAAAGACTACCACGAGTTGGCCGCAGAGCTTGCAGCCTCCGCAGATGAACCACTTTCCAACCCCCCAGAAGGAGCCGAAAGCATCGAAGAACCACCCCTTCAATCATCACCCACAGCCGACAACAGCAAAGGCGTCGCGCTTCCCCCTCCTGCTACTACCACCCAAGAAATACCGACAGATACAAACTACATCGCTATCTGCGCCGCCATCAAAGACATCCCCCTCGATCTCCCCGAATGGCTCATCCACCACTACCACCACCTCTCCGTCTCGCACTTCTACATCATGGACGACGGCTCCCTTCCCCCTCTCTCTACCTTCCCCCTGCCCTCCTCCATCCCATCCTCAGCAGTCACATTCACCTACCAGGACCCCGAAGACCGCACCGGTGGCCACAGCCAGCAGCTCAGCATCTATCGTCGCTGCCTTCAGACTTGGGGGAGCCAGCATACGTGGATGGCCTTCATTGATGGCGATGAGTTTTTCGAGATGACCGGGGGGAATGAAACCTTCCCTCAGTTTTTGCAAAGTATGGAGGATGAGAGTATTGGCGCCGTCGCTGTGAACTGGCGCATGCACACCTCATCCGGCTATCTCACCCGCCCCGATTCCGTCCGCAAGGCTTTCATAAACTGCATTTGGGACGGTCCGCCATCCGACAACTCTCTCACCAAATCCATCGTGCGCACAGAATTTGCAGAGAGCCCCCAGAACCCGCATCTTTGGTATCTCAAGGATGGGCGCGTGACGGTGGGCGAGAAGGGGGATCTAGTGGATGGAAATGGGGTGCAGTCGGAGGCACTTCGAAATCCGATAAGTAGGGCGAGGGTGGCATTGCATCATTATGCGCTGAAGTCGAGGGAGGAGTACGAGGAGAAAATGTTGAGGGGGAATGCTATGGATGATCCGAAAGGGGAGGGGTTTTGGAATAGTGAGTGATTCCTTTACGCCGGTTGCGATTGCTACCATTTGGGGTACTCGCGGGATGAGAAAGAGAAATATGAGATGGTGCTAATTTTGCGCTTCTTAGGTCTCGAGCATACGCTGCCGAAAGTCGCGTGTCCTGAGATGGGGTTCTATGATCCTTGACGCTGTCAGGGAAATCGTGGTGCTGGAGTTTGGGAGTGTTGAAAAAACATTATATCAAATGAGATCATGTATGAAGTAAATGGGGGTAGAAAATGTTCCGAGGTGGATGATCGGAGTCGTGTTCTATATATCACTAAGTAGACTGAGAGAGACTACTAATACGTTTCATTTCGGCTCATGGCCCACCACTTCCTATCATCTCTACCAGGGGCACTCCTGAGAAAGTCATACATCATCTCTGAGATATTCCTATTGTCCGTCGGTGGTCGTTGGCCTGCATCCAAATTGGGGTTTAATTGCGGGAGTCGCAAGACTAATGGGGCTCCGGAGATTTGAAATATAGGGTGTGTTGGCCATATATTCGGATCGATCCGATTCCACTTGGCAAAGCTTGCCAGCTACCGTTCTACTTTCTTAAATACCCTCTACTTGCGTGACCGGCATTGCCAACGGCCATGGCACAACTCCTTCCCGCGTGGACGATGTTTACCGCTACCAATCCAGGCTCGACCTCCTAGAAACACCGCTCGCCCTCGAGCCAGCGGCACAGACGGGCTGTCACCAATTGGTGTACTGAAAGGTACTCTAATCGGTGTCTCGAAACGGGCGTAGTTCTATCTATAGCCTCCGCGAAATCGAGGTTGTCTTAGGAGTAGACGATCGTAGTAGCGAGGTTGGCTTGGGACTCTTAGAGGGAGGGGCCTTCCTCTCGTGGGATCGTGCATTCTCTCCCGTAGGCAAGAGCTTTCGTACTTGCTCTGCGTTCATCTAGGTGTACTGTGCCAGCGGCGGTGGCTCGGAGTAGTACGGTCTGAAGCAAGGCGAGGGGGGTTGCGGTCTCATTTCCGGTGGTTCTTCGTCAAGTCAAACTGCGCTTCTCCCGCGGTGCAGATTCGCTAGGTTGGTCTGGAGCTGCCGGGATCGCAAGACCTAGGTAGGGAGGGAGGTGTTTCAAAGACGGCATTGTGCTGAGAGCATACGAGTTAACACAGAGTTGAAGGATAGTTGTAGGCATGGACTAATGTACAGCAGCATTGTGGAGAGGTTCTAGGCGGCTAAAGACGTCCAGGCTATGAACACTACTGGATCCTTCCCAGGGGCTAGAATACTAAGAAGGGTGATGGTGATATAACTCGGTAAGGTTATCATGACACTTATACCTGGTACTATCTGGCTACATGTGGCTTAAATGCTTTCTACTTGTCCTAAAATAAGCCATTCAATAGGTTCTAATTTTGTAGTAGCTACTTCAAATATTCGCTTTGACACCCCCCCCTCACAGCGCAGACGGAGGGAGTGTGTTTCGGAGCGCCATTTCATCAGGACGGCTCGAGTGCGAAGTTGCCAGATGAACAACATGTACAGTACGATAACCTCGCTAGGTGAAGAGCCCGTGGAAACACGAAGACCTCGCAAGCTCATTGGACGGAAACTCAATAGGAATCTGCATAAAGTCTGCTGGAGAGGAAGCAACGACGAGACTTCATCAAGTCCATATATCTTAAAAAAAGAAGATCAAATAGAAAGCATCATAAGGCCATAGAGAGGTGAGCCTCAGGAACCCGCTCACTTTCGGCTGGTTAGCGGGTTTTCCAAGCTGATGGTTGACTAACTCGTAAAGCCACTTTTTTTATTTTTTAATAAAAGATTAAGACCTTCTCCATCTTTCCACTCATCATCCTTCTTCTCCTTCTTGCCCAGGGAAGATGACGAGAGGACCATTTGTGAGGATAGAAGGAAGCCTTACCGTTGCTACGAATGTAGCGATGGCTGAGTTGAAGCATATCACCAGCGAGACGTAGCAGAGGGAGACTTCCCAGAAGGAACACGAGAACGGGAGTCCGACACCTACCTTATCCTTGATTTCATCGAAAAGTGAAGGCTCGCAAATACCCACTTCCGAACAAGATCCGGTTCGCTTCCTCGCCAATGAAGATGATAGGTCAAGGCGAGATGGTAGGGAGGGAGAATACAAGAAGACATTTCTTGAAAATCTAGGCTGAGTTCCTAGTCCTTCATGAGGAGTGCTCAAGACGCGAACTCATGCGCAGCGATAGAGAAATGATGACCTTCAAAGAGCGCGAATGACTGGAGCTCAACAGGAATATGCCTCATGGGGGATTCCGGCCGAGCTTGACCGAACAATGCGTCCTCGGTTGGAACCAACCACCCCCAAAATTTGACTTGAAGACAGTCGGATGCCGATATTGAGCCTCCTCGGTGTGATATTGGGTGTCTTTCTGCCACCCGTCCTCCAGTATTTGTCAGGGTCATTTAAATTCACCTCTCTTCCCGAGCTGCAATCATTTCTACGCCTTATGCCCGAACTATGTAGGATTCCGCGTAACAGTATATATCTTTCAGTATGTCATACATGACTATTGTGTCTGTGTTGCTGATTGGTATGATAGACCGGAAGACTTGGTATGCATGTCTAATCTCGTCCTGCCATTGATCGGACAACTTGACGACTTCCGAGTCAGCATCAAATTTCCTCTTCTTCCCGACGACCCCAAGGGAAAAACAGGGAGGTAATACTCTAGCTGTGCCTGAGCCGCTTTAAGTAGAGCCTTGGCGCGTTCAATCTCACCTTCCAACCCGCTTTTTGGAATTGATCGTTTCGATGTTGGTGCTGGAAGTCTCCATGAATTGTTCCTCTAGCTCATTATTACCTGTTAGCTTGGCCTGTAGACCGAAGCCATACTCTGGTGCCGACTTGGATTCTCCTTGTAACCTAGAGATCTCAGATACGTTCTCTGCATTAGAATCGGTGGTGTTTTCTTGGGCTCTCGGGAGCTCTTCCTCAACACCGTCTCGTTGTGATTCGACCTCTGTCAATTGGCCTTCGAGTCCAGATTTTCCTGCCGGATCATTGCCAGCAGTAGTTATATCTCTGGTGACGCTATTCAGTTCTCCTTGTAGCTTGCTAATCTCCGTTTGCTTCATCGTGTTTAGTTGTGCCCATTTCCTCGTGAAGCCTTGAGGCTGGTTCCGAAGCCATCTCTTTGAGCTCTCACTTCTTCTAATTGACCTTCAAGCTTGTGCTTGGCCGCTAACTCATTTTGTAGCCTTGATTTTCCCTCTTCGGTGCTTTGATTTTCCCCATTCAATGTGTCGAAGTCTTGAGGCCCTTCAGCGCCTCCAACTCAACTGCTATTTGATCAAATTCGGCTTGTCTCGCTTCAGGCTTCGCCTGATCTGGCTTGACAATTGCCAAATCCAGTGTCCACTGACAACTTATCTGTCTGACTTTGCGTTGATAAAGTGAGATATTCTCTTCGTTTGCTTTATTCAACAATGCCACGCCGGCGTCAAACTCGGACCGCGTTGCCCGTTGTTCAAGACTCACCTTTTTGGCTTGATCGAGTGGTCCTAAATTGGCATCGAATTCGCATTGTCTCCTTTCAAGACCTGGCTTCACTAGCTTCACCTGATCTAACTCTCCCGACAATTGGTCTAACTGACTTTTTGCTCTGACAAAAGTGTTGTGTTTTGCTTGTTTGCTTTGTTCGGCAATGCTAGATTGACGTCTAAATTGGTTAATCTTTCCTCTAGACCAAGCTTGTGCTTCTTGAGTTCGTTAAGCAGTCCTAAATTGGTCTCAAAATCCGAAGACTTGTCTGGGAACATCATTTTTTCGCTCTCAACTGGCTCAAGTGGACCCTTCAGGTTCGATCATTCGTCTAATTGGCCTTGGAGCCGTTCCTTCTCTTCCTCCAGCGTCTTCGCCTTTTCCAACCCGGATTCGTACTCTTTCTTCTGACCTTCTAATATCTTACTTTGATCACCAATCTCTTTCACGCTTCTCTTCAAGAGTTTTCTGGAAGGCAGCCATGGCGTTGGATTGTATATTTGTTTGACGTGATGAAGAAAACTGGGGTGTGGCGTATTGTGATGTAAAGAAGGTGATTTGGAAATTTTGGGATGTGCATTACTTGGGTAAACATGGAGGCTCGCCTAAGTAATGTAGTGGCTGCTAGGCCTAGTAGAATGACTCGAGCGGCATCTGATACTGAACTCGATCTACGAAAGAACATCCACTACTGCATCAGCCAGCTACAGACTATCACTGCCCAATATTACCCCTCTTCCCACCTCTCTTACTCCTCTCCACATGCGCCTTCAACGTCTTCCTCGTCTGCGTCAAGCTTCTCTTCTGTTTATACTTCGCCTTTCCAAGCGTCATCAAGAAGTTCTTCTTCCGCGATTTTTCCTTATTCGTCGTGCTCTTCCCCTCCGCATCCTTCTTCGCGCGTCTGATCGCTTGCGTACTCTTATGCTCGCCCCTCTCCCCCTTTCCTTCCCGTGCTAGTGCTATCATCTCTTCCTTCGTGCTCTTACGGAGTTTTGAGAAACCCTCGATTTGGTCTGCGGTTAGCGCGTCGTCTGCGTGTCGGGCTAGTTGCTCTTTCTGGCGAGCGGCCGCGGCTTTCGACTTTACGTCTTTGCCGAGGGTTTTGGACAGGGAGGCCTCGAGGCGGAGTTCTTGAAGTTTAGCGAGGTCTGCTGGGGTGAGAATTTTAGTGGTGGCAAGTTTGGACATCTTCTTCTCGAGCTCTTGGTCAGCCTTCTCCTTATTCTCTGGTGTATCTGTGGCCTTGGCTGCACTGTCGAGTTTCGCTTTCTTGGCTGCTGGTTCGTCGTCTTCGCTGTCGCTAATATTGATTTCATCATCGCTATCGACCGCGATCCATCCTCCAGAATCGCTACTTGCATCAGACTCCGCATCCCAGTTGTCCCAGCCTTTCTGCTCTTCTTCCTCATCTTCTTGAGAATCTTCTTCATCTGTGCCAAGTTCTGGGAGCCCCTTCTCTGCACGTTTTCGTTTCCGCTCGTCTGATTTCCATTGTTCTAATAATTCCAATCCTTCAATTCCACCAACTTCTTCTTCACCAAATCGTCGCTCTTTGATTGAGCCACTCTTGATGCCCATGGTGGCCTTCTTTCCTCGGTCTCGCTTCTTCAGCATATCTGCGCCTACTTCTCGGTACAACGAAAGTAAACCTTTGGCTGCCATCATGGTGCCCTTATCTTTGCTCTTTCTGTACATAATTAGATCTTGTAAGAGTGTATCGCTCATTGCTAACGGTTGACGAACACATATCTCGCGGATAGCATTCAAACCGGCGGAAGCAACTTCTGAAGCGGAGGCTTCTGACACGAATTCGTTCGCGATCTTCCGGACCAATGGCTCGAGAGCATCCGGTGGAACAAGGTTGTGTGTCGCTTGTGCCAGGGATGCCAGAAATGATGTGACTTGAGGTTGGCGAGGCGTGAGGTATTTGATGAAGTAGGAATACAGTGATATGACAGTAAGCTTGTGCAAGCCAACCAATCGTGATACCAGTTGTAAGACAAGTAGCTTTTGGTCCAGATTAAGCTTTGACTTGCCATTATGCAAATGTTTCTGGAAAAGCTGCTCCGCAAAGCCTTGGGGATCGTGTAATAGATGTAATGCGGAGAAATTCAACGGATGTGGTTGGTTCTTTTTCTTCTCGTTCTTCTTGACCTTCTTCACTGCTTCTTCGACCGTCCTCTTCGCCTTCTTATTCTTCTTGTTGATTCCAACTTGATGCTTCAGCTTCCCAATATCGATAACCTCGTCATCACTACTTTCATCTTCAAGTTCTTCTCGCTCTTTGTCTCCGCCCAGGAAGAATCGTACACCACCCCCAATCACTTTTTCGTTTTCTGACAAGCTAGCCTCCTTCATAATCTCAACCGTCTTCGCGTCGGTCCATATCTGGCGTTTCCATAATTCTCTGGTAATCTTCACCGCCCAAATACCTTTCGAAGATGTGCGATCCGATGCAAGGAGGTTGAATAAGGCCGTCTGTATTGTTCGATTGAGTCGGTGATTAATCGATTTCTGGTTCGACGTTCGCAAGTCCGAGAGAATCTTCTGAAATAGCAACGTGCGCAAGGTTTTGCTTGGTGTCGCGACCAGCAGCGGGAACAGAGTATTGAGGAGATTCGAGGAGTCTATGATTTCTTTGCGACGCAACAACACCAAACTTCCAACAATCTTCTCCCGCAATTCGCTGTCTAGTTCGCCATGGTGCAAAGTGAGAATCGTCTTGAGGTCCTCGGGAAATTCTCTTGTATCTTCGGGGAAACACTCTGAGACATGTGCGACGAAATCTATAAGGTCTGTGAAGGATATGAGACCGCTCGACACAGTAGTATTTGGCGACGCCATGAAGATGTCGCGTTGAGATTGATATTGGCCATATTGATTAAGGAAGTCTTCCGTATACGATCTGCACTATTATCAGCCATTTGCTATGTGTAATTCTACTTTGAGGAGCTCACTTTGGATCACGGCGGATTTTATACTGAAGATTGGACCTGGAGTTGCGAATTAGAAGGTTTGGGTGAATTCAAGAGCCGTACTTACAAGTCCGCATCAACCTTCTCCAGCGCGCCAACTCTTTTCTTGACCATTTTGGGGTTTGCGGGAGTGATTATCAAACAACCTATTTCTTGGTAGCATTGAAGTTCATTGCTCAGAAATACTTCGAGAAAATCTTATCGACTTATCTTAGCGCCGAATCTTACATGTACTCCACTAGCAAGGATCCTTATCACGTGGTAGCCCCCCCTTGTTCAGGATCCAGCAACATGGAGCCTTCAATCATCACCACGATTAGCAGACATAAGGCATTGTCCCGATACTACATACATCCGATGATCTTGCCAGAAGTATGGAGCTTTCTATAACCTTATGATAGAACTCCATACAGAGTCATGAAGCCACCATAGACATATCATAAGGAGGACCAAAGTGCTGCCGGGAAATCCAACCGCAATTTCGCATGTATAGGCGGCATCCTGTCTTCCCAGACTCAGCTACTGATCGAAATATCCCTACAACCTAAGGGGTCACTTCTTTGCCATTAAGTAAGTCAAACGTCGCTGGTACTCTCATATCGAAGTCTCCCTTTCCATCAAACCGATGCTCATCCTTTTTCCATTGAACATACCATATAGCCACATCTCGAATCCTATACCATTCCGTCACGCAAGTCCCAAGAGCAGTCCCGTCTTCTCTTAGAGCCTCCAATACGTCCTTCACCCCGCCTATGCAATTCCATCCTGGAACTCCATGGTTTACCGGCAAGCGGCGAAGGACGCTCGCGAGTAGCTCGCTATGCTCGAATTTCACGATCTCCATGCGCACAAGCAACATCTCTATGGTCTGAGTGGTAGTTATAGCTTCCTCAAACATCTAGTCATCGAATATAATTCGATTTATTACGTGGTATTGCATGCCCTAACTCTAGTCATTTTCGATTTTAGGTCTCACGCACAATCCCCAATAGTATCTAAGCAGGACGAAGGGTCAGAATTTGAATCATCGAAATCTTGACACGCTTCCCAAAAGGGTTGATATTTCAACCTGATGATGGCATCGACGAGATCTGCTACTTACCCATCCTCGCCCCTAGGTATCGTGGCACTTTTAGCATAGGCATATATAGAGCAACATACGAGCGATCCTTGTTAGGAGGCATGCCAGTACCCCAATGGGACTAAAGCAATGCGCAGGGTGAGCTTTGGTCGAGTCTAGGTGGTTGCTTCCGTTCGTTTGTTGAGCCCAATTCAAGACCAGCGATTGTCCTGTAGAGGTCGTAGTACTTGTGGCCGTAGCGGCGCTCATCAGAGACTTCGGCGCCACATAGATCCGGCTAAGCACAACAGGAGTGCCAGAGCACGACTTTCTGAAACTCTTCGCGCTTTGCTGACGTTATCCCGGCATCAATGAACTCACCTAGCACAGATTCAAAATGGCCCATGCTCCTCCATGTCGCGCCACAATCCTTCGAAGCCTCGAGTCAACATCACCAATATATCGCGGACTAGAGCTTAGATCAAATCAGATTTCTTTAGGGTCAAAAGCACTTCTCAATAAAGAACCACAAATCACAGTCTCACATAGCAGTCAAACACGTGTAAAGAATTTGGTAACCCATGAATTTGCTAAAGTGACCGTCCCCCTCTAGCGGCTGTAATTGTCCATCGCCACCAGAGGATAATCGCGTACAAGAAGGTCCTAAACAATGCCCCAATTTCCTTGACCCCTGAAGAATGATAAAAAATATGTGTGCAAAGTTATCGTGAAACCCATGAATCTTGCAGTCCGAAATCACCCCCGGCCATCATGGAACAGAGCCCGACCAGCGTCCTGATCATCTCCAGGGATTCCGTTTAAAACTCTATTCGATATTGAGGCTGGATGGAAATGTAAATTTTTGTTGATTGATTGATGGGGGGTGAATCTTCGAGAAGGCGTTTGTGTGTATGTGAAGTGATCGACACTTACATGACGACACAGTATCCGGTGCCGGAGGCGAAGACGACTGGTGCTTGTGGAGACATGTTGGTTGAGTTTGGTTTGGTTGTTGGTAAAACTTTGCGTGTGTGTGTGTGTGTGTGTAGAATGTAATGTACTGTTGGAGAAGAAGAAAAGAGAGGTCGAGGTGGGCGGGAGAGGGACCTTTTATAGACAATTCTGGGGAGTATGATATTGAGTAATAGTATTGATGAAGATGAAGGACTGAAGAGATCAGAAAGGGGAAAAGAGTCAGTCTCTTTGCTATGTGCGAATCAGTGACGAGGAAGAGTCGCCAAGATTGGCACCTGGCTTTGAGAGCTTCGAGTTCTTTGCTTCATACGAGGATTTGTGGAAAGAAGACGCCTCAATTATACTGTTCCAATTTTTTGCCCCTTTCAACTACTTTTAGCTTCTCCTTTAAATCAATCTTCCCCAGTGGAGGCATTCGATATCTGTCATAGCAAAGAGAAAGTGGAGATCGAGATTGAACTTGGATGCTACACACGAATCATAGAAGCGGAGATGGCTCCGGGAATCAAGCCATGTCTATTGGTCTTGTCGATATTCAGCTTCATAGGCCGCTTGTGGTGACCAGGGGGCGGTAAATGTGGAGGCACATGGCTCCGTTTCTCGACCTCTTTGCCTTTTGCAGCTGAGGTACTTCTCGCTATCCAATGGAAGCAAATCCACCTCTTCAGGAAATTTCTCAGGTATATCTCCATCTGCTCTCCTGGAAGCCTATCAGTCCACCAACGTTCTCCAATATTCCCATCGCATGACCACAAAATCAACTCATGAAAGAAATCCATACTTCTTTGAATATTCTGGACCACTTTAGATTCTTTACCGTATCATCAGATACGTAGACGCTGAAATATGAGGCTCAATATCGTTGATATTGTTCTTCCGAAAGAGGAAATGGGTCAAAGAAACGCTCAGGGGTTGTGGCGTTTTAAGCGAAGGGGGCGTTTGGTGCTTAGTATTGATGGAGCCTGAAAACAAAACATCGATTTGAAAGGAGACGGGGTTCCTGAAAGGGGTTAGGCTCAGAGATTCAGAAGGGAAGCCCTTTCTGTTGATCAGCCGAAGTGAGGAAGGATTGTGGTTCTAGAATCCGAACTAAGAATTCTCGAGGTTGACTTGGCTCTTCATCAAGCTTGAAAAGTAAGATTTCTCGGGCGATGACCAACGCAAGTTCTTTCCAACACCTCGGACGTGGTCCGACAATCTCAGTATCTAGCAAGACCCATAACATTAAGGCGCCAAAGAGCAACGTTAGCCGCATGTTGAAAACCCGTGGGTAATCTTCCAAACACCAAGACCACGAACCTCAAACACTTGCTCCAAGTTGTGCTATAGCATGATTGAATCCTCGCATAGCGTCGAAAGAAATATGTGTACGAAGTGGTCGTACCGCTGCGTTGCAAGAGCTATGGCCCAATCTCTTGTATTCGACACAATCATGGAAATCAGCTTGACGTCAAGCCGACAGGATGAGAAAGTCGACAATTTTCCGAACAAGTTCAGGTATTGGGCTATGTTGACAAATACAGTTTTAAGACTTTAGGGATATTTGACAGCAAGCGAAATGAAAAACAGCACCGGAATCCAAGCGTATGAATTTCATGCAACAAGGACAGAGAGAAAAAAGCCCCTAGGCTAGTTGTCCATAATATACGTTGTCATTAAATACAAGGCGAAAAAGAGCACGCCCCATGGCCCTGCAATCCCGAGTTCCCGCGCCTTCTCCGTCAACACACATTGCGAAATTAGAATCTAGTGAAAGGCAACCTAGAACCTTATTAACATATGCCAATCCAAATGCTAAGCGAAAGACCCAAACGAGGGATCCCGAAAGGAGAAAAGAAGAAGGAACTCACCACTTCCCCCTCAACGTAATAACCGCCCAAGTCCCCTGCTCATCAACCTCCTTCTCCACCTTTGTCGAAAAGCTAATGGCACTCATAATCCCATCCCCAAACTTCTCATTCAGCACCGCCTTATACGCATACCCGTAGTTCTGCACAATCTCATACAGCCTATAAATGAGGGGCTCAACCGGCGGCATGGGACCGGCTCTTCCCCGATCGGGAAACCCCTGAGCAAGTTCAGACGTGAGTTGCTCTTCGGGGACCTTTAGGAGGACGGAGAGGGCCTTGATGTCCTCGGGGGAGGCGGTGGATTGCCCGTAGAAGAGCGCCGCGATGGCGACTTCGCTACGGGAGAGGGCGGTGCCGATTTCGGCGAAGGTGAGGTTTTGGCTGGTTTTGGCGGAGAAGAGGGTTTGGGAGGAGGAGGGGAGGCGGTCGACGATCGAGGACTAGAGGGTTGTGTGAGTGATAGGGAGCAGGGCTGTGAGTTAGGGTTGTTGTGAGAGAGGAGGAGTTCAGAAGACGATTCAATCTCGCGATGCGGGGTAATAGAGGGACGATGAGGGAGAGAAAGGGACTTGCATCAAGCGTTGCGAGGGATCGTTCTGCCATTGTTTCTGATTTTAAAAATGTCGTCGTCTCGGGTCCTTGGGAGATATGTCGAAACTGCAATTGACGAGGAGAAGCTGTCTTATATGCCGAACGTAAGAGACGTGATTGTGTTCGAGATAGAGCAGGTGGGGGTTTATATAATATACGGAGCATTGGCGACATAAAGCAGCTGCGTTGCACGTCATAAGTCGTGCATCCCGGGAAAACCCCGAACGCTCTCCGTTTGTCCTATTACAGACTTACAGTAAGTAGAACCCCGCACTCTCCAATTTGACATTTGTAATTTGAGTAGTAGTGTCTCGGGATCTGGAGCTTTCGTGTTGAAGCTCTGACACGCTTCCGCTATCAGGCCGTTAGCGAGCTGCCATTATCAGGATAGACGGAGTAGGAGGCCTGACACAAATGTGCTATCCAGGATAAGAAAATCACCTGTATCCTCTATGCTCGATAAAACCTCAGATATAGGCACCTGGATTCCCCTAGGTCTACGACGAGCCTTGCCTCGTTCTCTCCATGACGCCTTTGATGTTGAATATAGATTTTATCCATGCTCAGATCATTACGTACTACTTGAGTGCGTCGAACCTTGAAATTTAGGAAGCGTGCTGTACGGCGTATGGCGCAATGGATCAATGGGAATGTATGCAAGTTGACCTCGAGGCTCGCCTCCTGCGACACCTAAAATCTGACCCGTACCTTTGGACTCCCCAAAGTCTAGACCACGCATGACGAAGATGAAGAATGCAAAGCCTGGAGAAACGCCATAATCTCGTCATACCACGAGAGATTGCCGAGATATCGTTGTTCGTCCGTACCTTACAGAGATAAATTGCGCAGCAGCTCTCCAGTGACATCAATAAGATTCGACGAGAAAGATGGGGTACCTCCGTGGAAATGGCTGTGTGCATGTGGTTGTAGTGTCATTGGTTCTTTGGCTGAAAGGGAGCTCCGTGAGACGTCGGGCTACGGAGCAATTCCCTTGAACAGCGGGTCCAGTGGTGAGCCACAGCAGCATTAAGCTTACAGTGGTTGCCCGCACACAGCCACAGCAAATCATGAGATCTCGTTGTTCAACCACTAATGCTTTAGAATTGAAATTGTATCCTTCGTGGTTCCAATGTTGTAATTGTGTTTCGAACTCCATACTTGCGCCGGCGTGTGGGAAAGCGTTCTGATGGGCGATGGGAAAAGATTCTGATGGGCGTTGGGAAAAGATTCAGATGGGCGTATTGGGGGCGAGCAAAAGGCGGCCTCGGTCATTGTCTGTGATTAGTCTGCTGGCCGGAGAGTCAGACGGACGTGGGACGAGACAATGGCTTGGTGTACGGAGTGTGATTGACGGAAGCCCCAAATCTGTAAAACCCCAGAATCAAAACCATCAATCCCAAGCGAAGGAGTGATGAAATGAGGGTTTGGGCGGATCCGGATACCCCAATGAGAGGGAGGGAGAGCGGTTCTCTCGCTTAACAACATACTGTTGTAGACCTCTCTACGTCCGTACCCGGTACTCCGTAATTCTGCTTGGTGCCCTCCTTTGAGTAGGTAACCTCCTTCGAGTACTCCGTACCCTCCTTCGAGCCTCCAGGAGTCCAGTCCATCCTGCGGGGAGGGCACAAGGCTTGTTGATGTTCGGAGTCGCCAGCTTGGTTTCAACCTCTGATTGGCTGTCCCACCGAGGATTTGCAGATCGAGGGGTCAGGACGCTTCTTCTGACTGGGATTCGATTGACCGCAAGGGCCACGTTTGGGGTCCCTTTCTCGTCTTTTCCCCTTACCAATCCCACTTGCAGTACATCATCACAAATTGGCTTTGCCGTCAGCCCTAAATGAACCTCCCGGCTTTTGAGTGGTTCTTGCAAACAGCCCTTGGTGTGTCCCTGAGGCAGAAAGTTTGTGGGAATTTACCACTGCTCACAGCCCTGGAACCATACATCTCTGCCTCTCTCTCTCTCTCTCTCTCTCTCTGGCGGTCATGCTACTCGTTCGGTTGGACTAGCCGAACTTCTCGCCCACTTGTCGCTGCGAGTACCCTCCCTACGGATATCTCACCGCAAATGATCCGTGAGCGTCGTGCAGCAAGGCTGTGTGGCGGGTGCCACATTGTCGTCTGCCACGATGGAGAAGATTGACGTATTCGGCACCCTTGTATGACGGTGACACTAGAGACTCCGAGGCCAATACTATAATATATAGCTTCGACGATCCTCGGCTGTACAAGAGACCTATCTTGAGGCATCTATTCGCATATCAGCCATCTGTCCAACTTCTTTCGCCGAGATTCCCATGAAGCTATCTCCACGACCTCGACAAAAGCAAGCAGATCATCACCGCAAGCCGCAAGTAATTTGGATATCGATACCTTCCAGACACGGCACCTCATCTTGGCGGTAACTGATCACACTCCCCGTCCCGCACCCTTCGCGCCTGGACTCCGGAAGACGATTTTCTCATCATTCATCAAGCACTTCTCATCTCCCTCTTCTCAACCTCTTCTCAACCTCTTCTCAACCTCTTCTCCTCAATCTTCTTCGGGGTGTGTAGACGACATTCGCTCCGAGGGTTTCTTCGTGATCCATGTTCGGAGCAAAAGTCGAGAGTTCGGGGAACGGGAGGACGAGCAGACCAGTGAGTATGAATTTCTCATGTACGTGCGTCTGATTTGCCGCATCTCCTAAGGATACCTGCATCTGCTCAGACTGTCACGCAATTGTCACGTGGCGAGCTGCCAGCAATGGCAACAAACGTCAGCAGATGCGGCGTGAAGCGATTTCGCTGATGCGAGGGTGGAGAGTGGGTGGAGGTGGAGAGTGGAGGTGGAGAGTGGAGGAGGGAGGGAGGATGGAGGATGGAGGACGGAGGAGAGAAAGATCGTCGCCTTCAAGTTCCCAAGTTCCCGAGCGGCAAAGGGCGGCGACGGGCGGCAAACAGCGGCGACCGCCGGCAGACTTCTAACACGGGACATCGGCATCGCATCGCGGCTCCGCCGTACCAGGGTTACGGAGAAGTCGAGTATTTGTTCCTCTACCCTGCATCCATCCATCCATCCTCTGCTTCGAAAGTACACCCCTCACCTCCACCGCGGCTTCGACCTCCAATTCGTGTTCCGCTGTCCTTCGCAGTGGGACTGACTGTTCTCGTTCGTGTCACATATGACCCTCTTGTACTCCCTCCTCCCTGCTTCTCCTCTGACTTTCTGCTTCTCCGTCTCTTCTCCCCCTCCCCCCTCCTCTCTTTCCGTTCGACATGGCAGCTGTCTCTCTTTTGTCTCTCTGACTTCTCCGAAGCTCGAAAGCTCATATCTCCATAGCTACACTTCCCAACTTCCACATATCGCAGCTTTGCGCCTGTCACGCGCCACGAGAGATGCGCCGCGATGACCGAGACGGCAGCCAAAGATAAGGAGAAGGAGGGGAGCGAGGGCAAGGACAAGGACAAGGACAAGGACAAGGACAACAAGGATTACAAGGCGGTCAAATCTAGACGGGCAAGTCGTCCCAAGGTCAAGACGGGTTGCAATAATTGCAAGTAAGTGATCCTCTCCAACCCCCACCACCATCTTGTGCCCACGCACTAACCTCGGCGCATCACAGAGGCCGGAGAGTCAAATGCGACGAGACGCGTCCGCAATGTATCAAATGTGTGCGGTCGGGAAGAACGTGTGATGGATATCCTGCCTACAAGAGGACGGTCGATGTTGCGATTCCCATCGCCCCAAGACCAGAAAGTTTGGCACCCGTCACTCCACCAACACCATATCGACCGCAGTTTTCAGCATCTCCCCCTCCCTCCAGAAGCCTCGTGCGCCAGCCAAATCGAAGGGTGGAGCCACTAAGACCGACTCCTCCTCCCACTCCCGTCGTGCGCATTTCTCCCGTGACAATCGCGCCTGTGGAATTCACTTTCGATGCTCAGGAGGGCCAGTACTTTCAGGTCTTCAGGACACATACAGCCAACGAGTTATCGGGCTTCTTCGATTCGGAATTTTGGACGCGCAGCGTGTTGCTGGAGAGTCATTCTGAGGCCTCCATTCGACATGCGGTTGTGGCGTTGGGCGCCTTATACAAGACTTTGGAGAAGGCCTCGGAATCCCCACCATCCTCACCAGACAGTACCTCCTATGACACTGCTCCCAACCATTACAATTTTGCGTTGCAACAATATGGCAAGGCGTTGACGAGACTCCGAGAGGCGCTACAAAACCAGGAGACACGGTCGCAACGGACGATTCTAATTTCCGTGGTCCTGTTTACCTGCTTTGAATCATTTACTGGAAACCACACGTCAGCCATCTCTCAGATTCAGCATGGACTTGGACTTCTCGAAGAGAGGCGTCAGGAGACGAAGCAATCCATGATGGGAAAGCCCAAGGATGAAGTCGAGGATGAGCTGGTTCAGATGTTTACTCGCCTCGCGATTCAGGCCAAGTCTTACGACATGGCCTTTCACTTCCCCCCTCCATATGTGATTCGACTGTCGCCTGCCACCAATCCATCATCACCTCAATCGCCAAGTGTACATTCCGATACTGCTTCGACCTCATCACTCGAGTCAAATATTCCGGACGTCTTCCAGACGTCACAAGAGGCACGATCCTCCTTGGATTCTCTTTGTGAGCGCATCATGCGGTTCCAGGAAGAGCTTTCTTCTTACTACCAAGGCCCCAACAACATCCTACCCACGCCAACTCTCAAATCCAACGGGCAGGTGTTCCGTCTTCAGCTTGCGCAATGGGCTGCGGCCTTTGAGCCACTCTTGGAATCTCGTCGCAGACCTACCGTCTCAAATACAGAACGAGCAGGCATCGACGTCTTGAAAATGATGCAGTTGATGAGCTCGGTACTCTTCTTGATGGGTTTCAGCACCTCGGAGATGGATTTTGACAAATTTACCCCCCAGTTTAGGGAGATCGTGGATTTGGCCAAGGAAGTGGTGGTTGACGAGGAATTACTCCTGGCACAGGCCAAATGCGGCAACCCTACAAGCTGCCGACATAGACAACCGCACAACAACGGAATGCACTTCTCGGGCATCACAGCACATCAACCTGGGGTCTTTCAAGAAGAAGATTCATACACACACATCAAAGCTTCATTTGCACTAGATTTGGGCATCGTCCCACCTTTGTTCGTGGTCGCAACGAAATGTCGAGATAGGAAGCTCCGAAGAGATGCCATCAAGTTGTTGTTGAATAGCCCAAGGAGAGAAGGAATGTGGGATAGTATATTGAGTGGTCGTGTTGGTCAGTGGATCATGGAAGTGGAAGAGGAGGGCATGGGAGAGTATCTCGGGTATGGTATGGGGAGCATGGACGGTGCCGTCGTAGAAACGCACAAGAGAGTCATGGTCAAGGAGATTCTGTTCGACATGCAGAAGCGAGAGGCCACATTACGGTGCGGCACGAGAGGAGCACGAGACGGCGACTACGACTCCAAGGCCAACGAGACGCATATCTTTTGGTGAGCACGAGATATTACCAGGGGTACTAATCCATACGACCTGGAACGATTGTACGATTAGACATGTACATACTTGAGTATGTCGATGACGACAGGCAAACCCAGCGATGGAAAAGCTCACGCACGGAAAGAAGCAAGGCGTCAGGGAGGTTGTAACAATTATTGCTATTTTTAATCTGTGGGCCTTTTGTTTTTGAGCTTCTCTGATATCTGAGTTTGGAGAACATGTTCCTATTTAGCAGCATTATTAAGGGGGGTATAAAGAGAGATGGCCATGTAGAGTTTTTAGTCTAATTTGACTCGCGTCTGGCACGCTTCTGATATCCTGTCTTCACATGCTTGTCCACGTGAAGGTTAAGAGACCATAAAAAAATGGGAAAAGAACAATATGAGGAAAAAAAATATAGATATAAAGGCTTGTATTCTAATTTGTGTTGAAAGTGTCCCTCAGATGCGTGATTGCAGGTCGTTGCCATATAGTATAATGAGAGTTAAAAGGAATATCGATTTTAACGCCCAACCTTTTAAATCCTCGGCCTAGAATTAATAAAAATACGAGCCTTGTAGCTAGTACTAGAACGGCTACTAGAAAGTAGTACTAGAAAGTAGTACTTAGAGAGTGGAGAGAGACTGATTGATTGATTGATTTGATTTACGTCCGGTGGTCCAAAGACCTCCCATGGGGTACGGGGACGTGCTAAGTAAAGGACTTATGTACAAGGTTTATATCTACTAGAAAAGTAAAAACCACAAGGGGGGTAAAAGCCCTCCTAATAGACAGTCCCGGGTCTCTGATCTCATGGTATCTTAGCTCCCTTATACTACCCTTAAAAGTATTTCTAGCGAAGAGTATCTGCTTTAAAGCCTCTGTTTAAGTACATTCCTTTTACGCCGGTTAGGATAGAGCGCGTCGAGAAAAGTCAAGTAAGCGTAGAGGAGGTATCTAAGGCCTTATAGAACTAGAATCCTAGGTGACTTAACGTGAGTTAAAAGCCTCCTAGATAGATCCTAGCACTAGTCTCCCGAACTCATTCTTACGGCGTAGGTCACGTTCGAGTAGTAGGGTATGACCCTAGTACGCGAAGCCTACACATAAACCACATTTCAAAAACAACTTCTAGCCCTCCCCCTCCTTTTTTTTACACTCTAGCCCCTATTCCCCCACTAAGGTATCGCCCTCTCTTACATAATGTATTCGAATCGGGTCGTAGTAGGTAGGTTCGTGGTCGTGGCCGTGGCCGAAAGACTATTCTAGGTAGAGGAGGCGGGTTGGAAATAGATCGAAAATACGAATTCGAGTAAAGGCTTTAAAGCTCAATCTTAGCTCTCTAGATTCTAATAAAAGAGCTAGAGGCTCGTAGGATGTACCGTGTATAGGTGTTAAGTCTTCGCATCCCGAGTGGAGAGAAAAGAGACGTAAGAGAGAGGAAATAGGAAAGAGAGTTATCTTACGAAGCCGATTAGGCCTACGCCTAAAAATATAATTTTCTTTTCCGATATCACTTAACACAGGAGCTAGACTTTATAATAATATCTCTTAGAATAAAGAGGCCTTATATTATAAATCTAATTTAGAACCGCTTAGACTAGAGAATAGCTCTAGCCCTACTATCCTACTATAGTCGTTAAGTTACATGGGACGTAAAAAGCGAGAAAAGACAATAGCGAAGTAAAGTGTAGTAAAGATAGCTATAAGGTTTCTAGGGTTAGAAATATTCGTTATACTTATAACCAAATAACCGAAAAACGATTGTGGTTAGACAATATAAGAAATGTTAGAATACATGACAACGAGCCATAATGTCAGACATAACGATACTGTAACTCGGCACAGTTATACAGTTTACTTTAAACCTCCTTTGACATAGCACCGAATTTGTGATCAAATTCCACTTTAAACTGTTCGATCGACAGTATACATAGAAGGAAACCCAACTACACTTTCGAAACTCCGAAACCTCGATACTAGAATATGCAGTTGTATACAGGGACTGCAAGACTGTCAAAATCTAAAACCCTTATTCTCCATTAAGATATTGCAATATAATTAGCAGATCACAGTAAAGTTTGATTACAAGGCCACGAGTTTAACAAATCCAACCATTTTTTGTACTCGTACGCCCATTAACTCATCTACGATTTTTATACAAGTACTCCACCATGAGAGAATAAGGACTGAGAATCGGAGATATCTCTGTATCATTTCCGTCGGCCGAGGATAGGTTTAAAATAGAAGTAAACGACAGGTAGGTAGTCTACCACGAGAACAGAATTCAGTCCTTGTGACGTATTATTGACCGACTAAACAAGTCTACTGTAACCGTCACATTTCGGCATCCAACAGTGTTGGCATTTTCAGCCAATTACAGCATTCTATATTCAATCTCATCCAGGACGATCTTTCCATCCGCAAACCCCTGGGACTGGATAGGGCAATCTAAGCACCCACCTAATATGTGATGTAGTATTCGAGAAAGTCGCTTTTTGCGATTTATATGAAATTCACGTGAATTCGTACAGTGATGCGGGGCAGATATCGAGAATCAAGCATTTGGATAAACAATGGCTAAAGCATGATGTACCACATATCCTTGGGATCGGCAGTTTCCAAACGGCAGTTACTGCTGCCAAACCGGTTCTAAGTGTAACAGATTTCGTTTATATCTAGGTGAGTTTGCGCCAGATTTGCGAAACCCTTGTGGAACTCATTATCGTCGATATAAGTTGCGATCATTTATCACCATGAAATTGTTCTCTCCTGTCCTCACCCTCGCCTTCGCGGGCACCTCTCAGGCGGCCCTTCGATTTGGTTGTTCGAGTCTAACTATCCAGCGGCTCGATCCCCTCGTTGAACCTGGACGCACCCCGTCATCCCACGTCCACCAGATCGTGGGCGGAAATGTCTTCAACGCAAGCATGTCAGGCAATATTGGGGAACAAGGAACCTGCACAACATGTACCTTTAGCGAAGACTTTTCCAACTACTGGACAGCAGTGATGTTCTTCAAGCATCCCACCAATGGCACGTATAAGCGTGTGCCGATCATGCAGAATACTGCCTTGCCAAATGGTATCAATGGCGGCATGACTGTATACTACACACAATTGGACTTCTTCAACAATGGAAGGGACAAGATTACGTCTTTTAAGCCAGTAAGTCCTCCCAAGTATAAATATATCGATTGAAGAAAACTGACAATGCCAGGGGTTTCGAATGACAGTTGGTAGCCCGACAACAAACACCTTAGCAGAGGCAAAGGGGCACCCAGGCCTTCGATTTGTCTGTCTAGACAACAAGGGGACAAGATTCCCTGAGCTTCCTGAGTTTCCAACGAAATCTTGCAGAGGTGGCATCATGACCGTCCATCACTTCCCCTCGTTAGTGATCTTTTACCAGGCTCATGTCACAAGTTGCTGACAAGAATTAGCTGCTGGGATGGAAAGAACCTTGACAGCCCTGACCATCAATCTCATATGTTCAATACAGCGAAAGAGGCATTTGCTCCAGCTGGCCCCTGCCCGGCCTCCCATCCTGTCAAGATGCCACAAGTAGCCTACGAAACTCTTTGGGACACCACACAATTTGATTCCATGTGGCCCCGGGACGGTTCCAATCCTTTTGTCTTGAGCTTCGGCGACAACAAGGGGTACGGAACACACGCCGATTACCTCTTCGGCTGGAAGGGAGACTCCCTCCAGAAGGCCATGGACTCTTCCTGCATGTTCCAAGGCTGTGAGGGGGGCAGGCCACTCAAATCACAATCAGTGGCCGACATGAATAGGTGCTCTGTCAAGAACATGGTTAAGGAGAACCTTGACGGATGTAAGTTTTAGCAACCCTGATTAGGATTTGCCCCGCTGATCGCTTGTGAATAGGGCTCACCGAGCTTCCTTCAAAGATGGATCTGTAGTGCACCAGGAAGTGACTGAGTTGAAAGATGCTCACTCGGGATAGGCTCCTCGTTTTCTTGAGAACGCAACAATCATTCTGAGCGCAGACGAAATCACCCCTTTCATTTGAACGTCGACCATTTTGTTCTGCTGTGTGTTGAGACTTTGCATTGCTGTCGTTAAATCCCCAAGACTTAGGAATGAACCGATAGCCGAGTGCTATCGATATTTCTCTCTAAATCTGAGACTAAAACAAGCATTTGGGGACATCAAATAGATGCCTAATGACACGTGAAAAATCTTTGGTGATCGGAGGACATGGGATGTTGCAAGACTGATTGAGTAGTATCTAAGATGCTAGCTTGATTTGCAAAGACCATTGGTGGATCTCAAGGGATGTCCATTTGTCCTCCTCTGACGACAGATCTCAGTTGACTTCATCTACACATTTTACCCATCCTTCAAAGTTCCAAAGAAGCCCATCATGAAATTTGCTCTAGCAGCGCTACCAGCAATGTCCTCCACTCCATCAGAGTTGCCCTGCCACATGGCTTGGGTAATATTGCTCCTTTCAGCCCAATACATGAGATTCCCACCATTTAGCTTCTGACTTTTGATAAAATTTGCTCGATATTATAACTCATCATCCACCCCATAGTCATCTGCTGCCCACGACGTACCAGGATCGCTGTAAGGTAGATTACTCATGACATAATGTAATCCGGCCCCGTGATAGATACCACACCGTTCGTTTGGTTTGGTGGAGCATGTGTGGAAAGGTAGGTTTAGACCCGAGAAATAACCCCAACCCCGCCCCCTCCAGGGCCCCAGCAGCCCAGTCTTTGGTTCACATGCATGCCGATACATCTGAAAGATCATGAGACATATACTATACACAGATATGCGGAATGAGAGCAAGTGGGTCCACACAAATCAACCTTGGAACTGCTTTTGGGAAAGGGGCTGAAGTTCCTGTCCTGGAGGCCGGATTCCAAATTAAGCAAGAGAAGTCGACTTTCTGCTGTCAGTAGCGCTATTTGAACTAGGAACAAGTATGCAAATGGGGCAGAACGTCCTAATTATATTGTTGGAAAGTACCCGGATGCCCTATACATCAGGTGACTTATAGTGCAAGGAAGCTAGGGTTTTAGCCCTAGCCATCTATGAGGATAGAAGTGGTTCTTTAAACACTTCTTACCTGATCAGATAGATAGGAGATTAGTTTAGAGAAGCGAGTATATTTCCACGTCTACTTCAATACCATCTAACAACTAGAATGCCTTGTATATTACAAAGAGGCGCCGCGAAACCTCCTTTGCAAGCTCTCATAATGCTTCATCAACACCTAAATGCTACAACCAATCACAGCCCCATCCGTTGGCGAATAAATCCAGCATCATACAAGCGTTCACGGAGTTGTCCCATGGCCAATGTCTCCTCAGGAGCCCAACTTGCTTCCTCCTCGGGCGAAATCGTAAACACCGACTCGCAGAAGGAAAGAACAAGGCGGGGGAAGTCGTTTTGGGGGCAGCGGACATTCTCAAGGTAGGAAGGTAACGGCGCTTCCTTCTCCCAAACACAATCATTCAGCTTGTTGAAATTCATGTGCTGGACTAGGGACCACTGGGAAGCGTTGACCACAGTGATATCGCTCATCTCGACAATCAGTTTAAGGACTCGCTTGGGGTACTTGAACGAGGTTGTGATACCGTCCCCCTGGCGGCTCTCCTTTCGCTTGCGATATTGTTCCTCGGCGGCTATCATAGCTCCTTCTTCTTGTGCAATTGCTTTGTAATGGTCGCTCGCGGTGATCCAAAGCGGCCATTGCTCGATGGTGGTGCGGCTGATTGCTTTCAATCGGAGGTATTCAACGGTCTCGATAGCTTGTGGCGTGCTTCTGTAGATGTTGCAAGCGTCGCCGAGGGGGGTGTTTGGACGGCTCTCTGGAATATCGAAGTCTTCACAGAAGTATTGGATCTCGTCATCAACAATGCCACTGCGGATATTTTGTTTGGAAGGTCCGGTGATAGACTTGAGGCCGTAGTCTTCCGTAAGGGCATTGGCGATGTCTACAGCAAGGCTGTCTTTCAATCCCTCCCCTGGTGGCGATGTAGATGAATTTGGGAGAACATCGTGATGGTTTGTGCTGAATCGGGTTGGATATTGAGACATGAAGTGCTGGAATTGGCTGCGTAGGACCTTGTGCTAGCCAAATATCGCTGGTTGATATGCTGTATTGGCTCGAGGAAGATGATCGCAGAGAGGATTTGAAGCGAATTGGGTTAGCAAACTTGTATGGTGCGCAGAAATCTTGATCGTATAGTGGTTGCGGAGTCTTGTGTAATTCTCTAATGTTTGTTCGTGAGAGAATAAGAAAGACTCCGAAAAAAGAATTTGGCGTTTATATAACCCCGCCGCTAGCGAAACCACGCTAGTGAACATGTTTGTTCTACTATGACGTGGTTTCAATATCTCTTAGCGAGTGTGAAACACTTGGTAAAAAGAACCTCTTTTCACTGGGGGAACTTCATTGGCAATGAACAGTAATTCCCATTGTTTTATCAAAATTAATTGGCTAAAAGAACACCTCCCATCTTGGATAGGTTAATAGACCTGAGAGCATTGCCTATTGGTGTATTCTGATGTAAATAGCAGTGTCTCCTTTGATTTGGATTAAAAGGCTCTCATATAGTACCTGGCGATCTTAAATTACTCATAGAAACAGAGTACTAGGTAGGGAAAATTCTGGTGGACGTGCCACAGAGAATTTTAATATGGAGCGGAAGTGGAGATAGAAGTGGAACGTATAAGGAATCAACTTTCTCACGGCTCTAGAACGATCAAAGTGGTTATTCTTTGTATCCCGAAGGAGAAACCCTTACAAGAGGAGTTAGGTTGCCCTAACTACTATCAAACATAAATCAGAGTCCCTCTATGGCAAGGCGAAGACTCAATTACAAGCAGGACTATATAGGTGAATCTTTGAACTAGAGAAATTGCTACTCAAACCTTGATGAAGTGCAGCTTGGGCTGAAAGTTTTCCACCCTCTTCGAGCACCAAATACAGCTTGATTTAAAATAGGAACCCCTATCTAAGCGAGTTGATGGTTAATCCTAAATATCTTTCGGTTGAGCGAATTGACTGTAGCCGAGTATAGCAATATCTGGGTATTCACATAAACGCCATCTTTGACACCGCCTAACCTAAACAGTATGTGCATGAGAAATTGTTCACGATTGTAAAAGAGCTAAGTGAACTTAAGCACAGAATGAGTCCATTATTGTATGATGACAATTGTGTTCAAAAAATGCCTTGACCCAACATGATCAAACTAGCCTCACTAATGCTACTTCTGGTATACTACATGTTTCTAGTTCTAAAGTGCAGACGCTAACGGTAACATGCCCTTGCCGATGCAGAAAGATTTCTTGGAGTCATACAGAGCACGACCTTAACATTGATTTAATAGGATTAGTTAAATATAGGATCTTTGTATAATAGTAGCGCAAAGCTCGCTAAATTACCAAGTACAACAAATTCGCCGGCGAGCCCATGTTGTATGTACGGTACCAGGATAATTTATCTGCGGATGTCAGCATATCCTATTGACTTGTACAGTTTCCACAAAGCTAGAATTTATCTAGTCTCTGGCATCGGAAAGCCGCAAGACAATTCCTCGCGAGCGTTCGTCGCTTATAGATATTTCTTATAGGAAGTATTGTAACCGAGAGTGTCCATGTCGCACTTTCCTCAAGTGTAGGTCCAAAAATACTGGACACCTATTCCATAAGGCGTCGTAGCAGCGTCGGCAAATTTTCTGTTAGCCGTGATAATACTGACCTCTACATCATAATCCGGAGCGAGAGCAAGCAAACTGCTATACAAGCCGAAATCACTAGTTTTGCTTTAGGAGTTTATTGGCGCGGGGCGAACCTACGGCTACGGGGTTTCAACTTTCAAGTCGAGTGCCAGGCCAATATACACGATACTCTTTAGGATCGCTCTAGTTACACCTGATTTAGGTGCTATGCACGAAGAGGAAATGAAACCCAACTTAGAAAACTTGTCGGTCATCATCCCGTCGAAAGTTTTGTTAGTGATTGTCTAGCGCAAAGGAAAGCAACGCAAATGGAATATTCGAATATATCGGCGTCTCAAATGGTGCAACAACCAGCTCACGCCTGATCAAGACTTTGAGAGATAGTGACTACATGAATTCTCTGAGGTTATACAGACACGCGCTTCAACTTACGAGCTTGATCACACTCTGGCATCGAAGCGTTGAATCCACACGCTAGCCTATCTTCCCTACTCAATTCCGGCAATCCCAAATCTGTCCACGGCATGTTAGCAGAGAGGATATTCCTCTGAGCATCAACATTTTTGTCATTAGCGGACAGTGATCATATTATCAAAACAGGATCGAGGCATCTTACCATCCCGGTGAATTCTTGCCAAATGACTCGCCAGTGCCCCAATAGTTATATCCTCCCATATTGTCCCACTACTCCAGTCCCCCCTTATGTGTCTCCCCAATTTCGGCACAAACTCTGCAATGGGCCGTGAACAATATGAATCTCCTGCTTGGACCAGGAATAAGAAAAGGTGGAGTGGTTAGAAATATTACCATTTCGGTGCGCCGAGTTCTCATCAATGAGTCTCATGCCTCTCGAGGAGTTTGAAACAGAAGGGGAGGTGTGGTGGTATTGGAAGAGACGGATGTTGGAGTTTGCCGAAAGAATTGAATTGAGAAGGAGGTCATGGGGTTGATGACCGTGTTGTTCGGAGCAGAGGGGAGGGCAACGAGCTGGGTGGTGAGCGTTTGGGACTTAGTTTATATTGAGATACAAGTTTGGAGGTTGGAGGATAGGGGGAAAGAGGGTCCGTGGAGTGGACAGGAGAGGTATTTGGCTGTTGTTTTAGCTAACAAACAGAACAAGACTGTGACCGAAATTACAAATCTCTTGGTGATTAATGAGAAGCCGATTAAATTAAATGGAAAGTAAGAGGGTACTCAGCTGTTGAGATTAAGAGTACATGGTACTTTATACTTTCCCACCTTATTTTCCAATCATGACTCTCGCTACGACGACATACTGAAAAAGCCTTACGTGCGCGTCGTATCACCCTGTAACATTCAATTATATCATTATCATGATACGGCTAATGAGATGAAGTAATTTCGTAGTAGGAGGAAGTAATGTCCTTTAGTCATACATGTACCGACAAGAGTATATAAAAGGGCTCTTTGAATATTTACCTATAGTTAAATTACTAGTAAATAAACTTACTAAGATCCACCTATACTTTAAGTTTAAGTAATTTAAGAGCCTTTTAAATATATATAAGACGATTATGCTTTTAAATAAGGCAGTAAAGTTATCGCCATTATTATAAAAGTTAATTATAAATATTAAAACTATGGGTTTCAATATGTCCCTCATCCTATATTATAACTACTTAGGGTCTAGGTGTTAAGATCCGTATATATTATATCACGTGACGCCACTAGTCACGTACCTACTATTAGTTTAGATTGAATTCCTAATAATATCTAATATATAATATAGGAATTTTAGAGTACTTCACGTCTAGTGTTCTATTGAAAGCTCTCTCGTATATTTTACTAAGAGAGAACCTTTCCTATTTAAGTAAGTAGGTTCCCTAAAATTATGAAGAGAGGAAGGAAGAGCCCGCTTTTCTTTTTATAGAGCCACAATAGCCTACCTAATTTTACACCTCTTCCCAGAGCCCTACCAACTGTTTATATTATTTACGAATTTATTTATAAATAGGCCCTATATAAATTGAATTTAATATTTAAGGAATATAAAATGTGTCACGGGATTAGGTAGATAAATGCCTGTGGCACCTACTTCTGCCCGTGTATACAGTATATAGACAGCCTTAGCCCCTGAATTAAGCTCGAAAGAGCGTTCCTCACCACCTATTTACTACGTCATAGTTATGAACCCGGTAAGCGATGTTACTTTCGCTGTTCTATTCTAGTAGTACTTAGGAAACGCTCTCCGCCCTTCGTCTTACTCGGGGGTTGTATTTGGGCTTACTGTGGGTTTACCGATGTCTCGATTTGGCTGTCGCTGTCGAAGACGTGGCAAATGTAGCCTCTAATTCGACGACAAATTTCTTCGGGCCTACCTCGAGAGCCTTGCCCTATCGGTAGGCGATTAGGTTTCGTAGTACTCTCTTCGATGAGCTGTCACCTTGCTTCTTCGGTAGGCAACCCTCTTAGCAGCCCACTCTTTGACGAGCTGCCACCCCGAAAACACTACTCGTCAGCAGGCAACCCTCCCAGCAGTTCATTCTTCGACGAGCTGCTTCCTGTCGGTAGGCAACCAACTTGGTAGCTTACTCTTCGACGAGCTACTCCCTCGAAAGCCCCCCTTCGTCAGTAGGCAACTCTCTCGGCAGTAGCCACTCGAGTAATGACTAGGAAGATAAGGGGAACAGGACTAGGGTGGTATAGGGCCGGAGCATAAACTACTGGTAGGGGTTGGGTGAGAAGTGTAATAGGATAAGGGCTTTTAGCTAAGGGGATTTCTAGCTTGTTCTCTTTCGGCCTAACCTTAGAATTGAGCGTTATAAAGTCTCACTAGGGGCACCTCTCTGGATGCTAGATAAGTGCCTGAGGCACCAACTTCTGCCCGAGTATACAGTATATAGACAGCCTGAGCCCCTGAATTGAGCTCGGCAGAGCGTTCTTCACCACCCATTTAAATTAGAATCAGACCAACTATCTGTCGACCGCCACCCTCCTCGTTCTATGACAAAATCTTTACGCTCCATCTCACGAATAACGTTACACCGCTTCTTTTTTCGAAGTCTCACATCCCACAGAAAAATGTCCACCGCCACCTCATCCCCATCAACAACACGCTTCCTCATCATCTCCGACACGCACAACTTCCAATTCGGCGACGCAGAACCATACAACGCCCCCCTCACCTACCCATCCCCTCCCTGCGACGTCCTTCTCCACTGCGGTGACCTAACATCCATCGGCGGCGCCCCAGCCTATAAAAAATGTATATCCATGCTCTCGTCCATCACCGCCGAACTCAAACTCGTGATCGCAGGAAACCACGATCTCGACCTCGACCCAGATTTCCTCAAAAACGTGCCCTGGAGTCACGGTCTCTGCCAGGATCCTAAGGGACGCCATGAGAAAGCCAGAGAGCCGTGGAGGAGCGAGGAGACGAGGGGGAAGGGGATTGTATATCTTGAGGAAGGGATGCATAGCTTTACGTTGAAGTCTGGAGCGAGGTTTAGTATTTATGCGTCTCCGTATCAACCGGAATTCTGTGGTTGGGCATTCCCTTACAAGAGGAATGAAGATCGATTTAATATCCCTGGAAAAAGCAAACCGGGCGTGAAGAACATAGCTGATAATCCTATACCAGATTTCCCTGGCGTTGATATAGTAATGACACATGGCCCACCACACAACATCCTCGATACTACGACTAGCGGTCCTGTAGGTTGTGAGTCGCTGCTGCGCGCTGTGAGTAGGGCGAGGCCAAAGTTGTGTTGTTTTGGACATATTCATGAGGGGTATGGGATGCAGGTTGTTAAGTGGAAATCTGATAAGAGCCTGATTGGCGAGGATGCAATTGAGAAGATGGAGCAGAGGGAGAATGCATACCCAGCTGTAGAGAAGGAGGAGAGGATTGGGGAAGGGTTTGGGGAGGAGACGGTCATGGTTAATGCTGCGATTATGGATGTGCGTTATAGGCCTGTGAATGCTCCTTGGGTTGTGGATTTGGTGCTTAAGATGAGGGATGGTATTTGAATGGGGCTGATAAGAATAAAGTACAATAGGCACCCAAAGTCTAAGCATACTCCTTGTGAAAAGCCGCTCATCAACAACCTATGATTCGCCTCGGTTGTCTTTGCCTCTCAACTGTCGCAAATTTCACACTTTACCAGTGTAACCAACTAAAGCGCATATATATTGTTGAAATAACAAGCCTAGTTGTACTGGCACCATCACTGACAGAACTTACTTTCAACCCCTACCCTTGAACCACAAAACCTAAAGTTTGTCCGAGAACCAGCAGCTGAAATACGGTTGAGTTCCCAAATAGGTTTAGGACTTTACCTGTAGTATAGGGCTCCCACCTTAATCAATACGGCAACTTTTGATCCCTCTTTATTACATCGCATTTCTACAGCATTACACTCTGCTAACTTCGCCATCCTCGGTTAATCCATCTACCAATAACTACATTTCCTCAGAACCACCTAGGTAGTATGGCCGCACCCCTTTAAGAGTTAAAACAGAGGGGCGGGGGAAGAAAAAAGCTTATATCTATAGATACGTATAAACCCTAACTCCCTAACCACCGTATAGATTGATTATTAGCTCCAAAAATACTCTTAAACTGCCTTTTGAGAGTTTTTAGTACTCTAGTTCGTAGAAGGCACTAGGTACAAATGTTCAGTCATCACCCTCCTTAAATAAGAGCTCCCTCCTCTATATTATAAAGTGGTATCTACTACTTACTTATACCCTTTGAATAATTATAATACTAGTCTCCTCGTTACCTAGTAACTAGTACGCCCAGTACACTTGCTTAAAAAAGGGAAACGAGCAGAATTTGCCTCGAGAGTTAAGTTGAGTATAAGTAGGGGCTGTACTGAACTCAACCCAATTGTTATACTACTTGCTTTGATGGCATTAGTAGAGGATCAAGATGACTACGCATGCGAGATTTTGTTCTACTTGTACTAGACAGCGTTGCGAAAACGAGGAGGATATAATTAGTTGATGTGCAGGTGGTATTATAACGATGTCTATTGACCTTACGTTCGATATATTCTCTATATCCCTGAAGAAAACGACAATGCGGAACTCCAAAACATCATTCCTCAACACTACCATGCTTGTACTACTCTCTCGAAACAACAGCTCGAATACGCGCCGCATCCACACATTTTCTACACACTTTCATCTTTCCCCCCCTCCACAACTCCATCTGGCGGTGTATCAACCTCTTCCTTCACGCCTAAATCCTGCTCATCCCACCCCTCCCTCTCATCCCTCTTAATCCTTACAAACCCTAACCCCAAGACCAGACTTGCAGCCGCAAACCCAATCCCCAAATACAACGCACCCCGATACCCTCTCACAAGATTCCTCCCCCCATCATTCGTATGAACCTCCACAGTCCCACCAAAGCCCAGACCGGTACTCACACCATAAGTAAGCAGCGTGCCGATCAGCGAGCCGGCGATTCCTTGTTGATTTCGAGGCACGGAGTTCGACGCGATGATTTGTGCGGCGGTGAAGATGAAGTCTGGACAGAAGGAGGCGAAGAGAACGGCGAAGAATTCGGCTTTCCAGAATAGCTGCTGTTCTGGCATGGTAGCGATAAGCGCACTAGCGATTAACATGGCACTTGCGCCGATGGCAATAATCCATTGCGCAGCGATCCTGGAGATCAACGCTCCTGCAGAGAATGCTGCGATTACTCCTGCGATCGTGAAAGGCTGCACTTTGGCTGCGGTCAAAAGCATTGTGTTGTTGCGGATTAGTAAGTTCCAGGCGCAGTAGTACCAGATGAATATGCCGAAAGACATAAAGGCGAAGACGACAACGATGACAAGGGGAAGCATGGAGGGCGCGGTCCATATGTCGAAGGGGAGGATGGGAGAAGAAGCGAATTTTGCTTCCCATACTGCAAAGGCAGTGAAGTGGAGGAGGGCGACGATGAGGAGTGTGTATTCGTAAGGGTTTTGCCAGCCAACCATTGGCGCCTGGCTTTGGAGATAAAGTTAGATATGAAGGTTCGAGGTGTATAGATGGGGAGACTTACTTCCAGACGAAATTGAATAGGATCAATCCAGTTACCCCCAGGTATGCTCCGATCCAATCAATTCTACCCCCTTTATCTGATGGTTCTGCGCCAGGGACCAATATGAGGACAGCTGCAATTTCCACGGCACCGACAATAGCACTAATTTCGACATCTTAACTAGGGTTCTTATATCAACTGCAGGATTTTGACTTGACTTACAAGAAGAAGAACACCCATTTCCACTCGGTCAGCTGCACGAACAAAGCCGCTATTACCGACCCACCAGCGGCGCCAACAGGTGCCATTGCACCAAACAGCCCCATCGCAGTATTGCGCCAATTCCCTGGTGGGAATGTATGCATGAGAAGCGCAACAGCATTAGGTGTAACGAAGGCTGCGCCAATCCCTGTCAAGCCCCTGAACAGGGAGACTGTAAGGAGACTTTCAAGAAACCCGTTGGCAAGAGAGAAGATGGTCCACCACAATGCTCCTCCTAGTAAAATTTTCTTGTAGCCGAAAACATCTCCAAATCGGCCGCCGATGAGGACGAAGGCTCCTTGTGTCATGCTAGGAAGCCTTAGTCTTAGCTGGGGTGGACGGGTATATGGCTAAACATTAAAACTCACGGATATGCTGCTGCAAGCCATGCGGCCTCTCCTTCCTTTGCACCAAGTGTATTTCCGATATTGATTGATGTGACTATCCCAGCACCTACGGGCATCATCTAGATGGGAGCCGATCAGTAGAAATTATGGAGGTAGAATTTGGAGTATGAGTACCTGGATCAATTGTATAGTGACGAGAGTGACCATGATGGCCATTCTACGGGCCGTTCCCAATTCATCGTATGCTGGCATTGTTGTTGAAAACCAACACAACCGTTCAATGAAGTATATTATAGGAGGAAAAGCTTTGGTGCCGTATTGTTAAGTTGGAATTTGAGCCTCAACTATTGTGATAGCAAACGAATATGAAGTTGCTTTTTAGTGGAGCGTTTTGAACAGCGACACAAAATTTCGAGTTTTAAATACATGGCTGTCAACAGTGCTGAATCTCGCTTAGAGTCAAATCCGCACTTCGTAAGCAAGGAAATCCGCATCAAATCCCCTTTCCGCACCTGCATCCGCGTTATGGCGGGCAGAGGAGGCGGGTATGACATATCAAGGCAACAAGTTGATTAATCATCTTGCACCTACATTCTCCTGATTGGGGTAGATCGACAAGTTCAACCGCTAGCTTGTGTTGAGAAAAGCATCGCTCGTAAACTTGAAAGAACAATATATTTTGCTCTTCGGACACGGATTGTAACCCAAAGACTTGATGAAAATGGTGCAATCATTCAAACAAAGAACAAATATTCCCTATACTTCTACCACTTGGTTATTGGTTGGTAAACTTTCAATATACGAATTTAAGATAAACATCACAGATCTAGCACTAGTTTATGAAGTGACCTTGGAAATCAAATAGAATTTCTCTCAGAGTCAGAGACCCATATAGATCCCGGAATTGCAAATAAAATAAAAAAATATTAATATGTACTGTACACACTGGCACTTGAACCACATAACAAAGGTAAACGCCGAAGAAAGTTAATGCTCACTACCTACGTGGGTTGTGATTACTATTCACGCCCGACTTAGCGTGCCAGTAAGAAAGATCATGGCACTCGCCCTACCTTCGTATGCTAGAGCCTGGGTGAATCATCCATAAGCACTTCCACCTTGCGGCTGCTGGGTCCGAGTTCTCACTTGTATTCGCGCAAATGAAAACCCGCCTTCTTTACACGGGGTCGCTTCTAGATTTCTAGGGTTCATCTCTCAAGGCTGACGGTAATGCTCATAGTCTCGGGTGTCTAGATAGCAAAGGTTCAACAGATAGCTGGAGTACTACTGTGCTCACTGACGCCCATCGGTGGGAGCCTTGCCGGACTTGTAAGAAGGAATTTGGCTGTACGTACATTTACCCGAATCGCAATTAGCCAATCAACGTGATCTTTTGATGATATTGACCTAGTCCCGCGCCTTTTCATGGATGAGTTCAAGGCGGCCATTGGTCAAACATAATGTCAGGTTTGCTGATAACCAGTTCTTGAGCAAGCGTGATATTATTTCGTCCATCACCACATGTCGAATAGAGATGTTCGAACTTCAATCATCAGAATCTAAGTTAACATTAGTCCGAAGGGAAATGTCATAGTATCGACGTACGTACCTATATCTCTTTCGAGACTAGATATTACCGTAGCTCCCTACCCCATTTGAATCTTTCAATGTTTCAAATATGTAGCTGATCTGGCTGAGAAGACCTGACCATCATATTCTATCTTTCTTGCTCTTCTTCCCTTGCTTGCCCAACCCGTCAGAGCTCCGTCTCCGTTTCTTAGTTCTCTTTGTCTCCCCATTGGTCCGCTGAGCCTCTACATCCCTAGCCGCCTCCCCAAGATCAACTTCGGCCTGGAGTTTAGCTTGAAGTGTTTCAAAGTCTACGGTAGACCCAGCATCTTCAACTCTAATAAGCTCAGTTGACGTCCTGGACTTGATTTTCTTGACCTCTACCTCCTTGTTCAACCCATCTGGACTTCGCTTGCGCTTCTTGTTCATTTTCAGCTTGGCAATTATTTTAGCGATTGCTTCCTCCGAATCCTGCGGGGATTGCTTGGAATGGGCTGTCATTGCGACATTGACGGCCTTCATCTTCTTGGAGAGCTTTGAGGCGTCGTCATCTGACTTCTTGCGCTTCACTCCCGTCCTGGGCTCTTCAAATACCTGTTGCGCCTCTGCTCGCAGCACATCTGATGCCGATTCTCCAATCAAAGGTCGTTTTGATGCTTTTGATGTCGTTGGTTTCTCCTCACTTTGGCTCCTCTGGACCTTCCTAGCCATAGCTTGACTTTTTATATGGGCAGAACCTTCGAGAGGAGTGGTGAGATCGTCGAACAATGGAGGCGCGTCTTCCATTTCGCTATCTTCAGGGACCTCATCTGGTTCATGCGAGCCATCCACCCCTCTTGTCTTAATCCCACCCATGCTCTTGACCCCAACACCTTTCTCATCTCCTGGTTCGAGTTCTGAAAGCTGCATCCATAATCAGCACTTCCTCCCCATATCTTAGCCACTCCAACCTACCATACCAGACAACTCAGCAGCTTCTCTCGCACTTCGAAGTGTATCTCTCGCCCTATCAAGCATCCTACAAGCATCTCCCCAGTTCCCAACTTCTCCATTCTCCCACCTCACCTTCTCCTCCCCCCCCATTGCATCCATGGACCGCCGCAGCGCATCGAGTATCTGTCCAATTGTCGAGACATGCTGCTCTAGTATCATGGTATGCTGCTTCATCAGATCTTTCCAGTCAACATGTTGCCAGGCTTCTTGAGCCATGTTCGCATCGTTCGAGTTCTTGGGATCGCTGAGGTGTTTGTTGATGGGATATTTGGTTCCGGCCCTGCTGCCATGAATATTCGTTATGCCCGGAGGAAGCTTGATGTTCTTTCTTAACCTTAAGGACTTTTCCTAAAGATTTTGAGGGTTTCGCTCTTTGACGTTCCCCGATTCCTCAATGCTGAGAGCAAAACGAGCTGTCCAATGCCCCACGAGGAAAAGATGTGGAGGTTGGCTGAGGTGGGCGAGAGGCGGGCGCGGCAACCTCACCTAGGCGCGCGAGGCGAGGAGTTTGCCGCTGATTGGCTTGGCATCCCGGCTACAACTACCCCCCCATTCTCGGTTTCCAACACCCACCCACCAACGTTCCTTCCTTCTTCTACAAATCGCAATATACTACCTATTGTACATTCTGTACCTCCGTACCTCTGTACGTACTCGAGACTCGAGTAGGGTGTCTCTACTAGAGACTAGAGAGCAAGAGCTCCTAATCCATAAGACGTTCAATATTTCGCACTATGTACGTCCTTAACCACCTCCCATCGTTCGTTATAAGATTAAAGCGTTTGAAGTCACGGTGTAACTTCTGCCCCTTTCCTACCCTCATTATTCAGATACCATATTTGCATTATTTGATTAATAGCGATATGTATATGGTTTGGCCGAGAATTTGCCCATTCCAGGTGGAGTCAATGATATTTTGAATATGAAGAACGCCATCGCTATGTAAATCCTTCCAGCTACCCTATCCTTAAGGAACAAAAGAGACTATACGCCCAAAGAACTGATTCATGGTTCAATAACTAAACATCGCTCTTCCACTTAGTGTGCTATTGGCGCTGCACGTCGCCGTCTCGGTGGTATTTCCTAACAAGTTACCAATATCACACCAGCCTTTGATGTCCTATTGAGAATTAGTTGGTGGTAGCAAGGACAACGAATGAGCAACTTACGATGCAACTTATGTACTTGCACCAAGAACACTTATTGCGGTAGACATAGAAGTTTTGTAACAAGAGGATGAAGACAACGAACACAAAGACTAGGGCTGCAGCTCGAACGAGCCACCAAGCCCACCAAGCTGGCTTTCGACCTTTGAAGAATCCTACAGGAGCTTTGGCAAATTTGAGTGTCGCTGAAGTCATATGATCATCGCTCTTGCTCTGGCTGACTGGCTTATAAGGCGGGTCATGTCCAATCCGTTTCTGCAGGGCGGCCGGAGAGCGCAAAATGCAAATTCCTAATACCACGCCCATCAAGAAGCCACCAATATGGGAAAAGTTGTCGAGTCCGGGGAGCAGTCCAAGCACGAGCGAGATGACAATATCCAACATAATGAAGCCAAGTTCCTTCATGGGTGACGGGCGCTCCTGCCAGTGATAGAGAAGATCCAACAGGGTGAGCCCAATGACACCGAAAAGAGCTCCAGATGCGCCCATCGAGGCGATTCCGGGCGCGGCGAAATTCCCACCTAGGACAAACCCAAATATGCCACTGGCAAAGTAAACCAAGAAATATCGAATGGGACCAATGAGGATCTCCATCTCACGACCAAGAGTCATTTGGAGTAGCATATTGAAGCCGATGTGGATCAATCCTGCGTGCAGAAAGATGGGAAGGATAAATCGGAACCATTGATTAGGTTCTGGCTTGTCGTTCAAACATCCCGTGCCATCGGTTTTAGGGAGCCATTCAGACGGAAAGTTAAAGCCACAGAGATCACCTAGATCGCACCCTGACCCAGTTTTGGATTTCAAGTCATCTCTCGTGGTCTCCGGGCAGGGGAATCCTATGCTGAAGTCATGGGTTGCGTTGACAATGGGGTTCTGCACTCCATTGACATTGTGCATGCAAGGCGTATATCTCGCCCCCATATTGATCGTAACATATGTCGATGGACCGATCATGGGATTGAATGTCGGTTTGATCATGATAGGCGACCCAGTCAATTGCCCTATCTCCCATTAGCAAGATTCCTCCAACCAGCAAGCTCCACGACCTACAATTCCTGCCAATTTGCCCAATGAAAACAGCGACCATGGCAGTGGTGAGGAGGTAGGTGACCCAGGCTATCCTTTTCTTCGGCCTCTTGAGCAAGCCGCTCATGCCTCTTCCTCTGGCTTGTGTTCCTTGCTCAATGGAGTTCGTCCTTCGACGTACTGGAGCACTGGGATCTCCTGCATCGTAGACATGGTCGGTACTATTGTCCTTCGGTGGCAGAGGCACGCCTGGATGATCTCGCAATGGAATGTCATCTTGAAATGAACTGGTTGATTGTGGCTTACCCCCACCTCCTTGGCCATAATATCTGGAATCAGCTCCGATGGTGGATTGACTGTCGAATCGTGATACAGGTGCAGGATGGCTCATAGGGTAGACATGATCGTCAAATGGAGCTTCGAAGGGGGAGACGGGAGAAGTCTCTTGGGGTCTTGCCATGTGCGATCGCGAAGGCGGCCGGGAGGTATATGGAGGTAGAGAAGGAGTGGCGTCGCGTGGATTCCCATAACTCGAATGGTATGCTTGAGGGGACTGTGTATGGTCCTCTCGCGAGGTGGTGTTGTAGTAGTCATTGGCAGCCATGCTGAATGTGTTTGTGCAAGAGGTCCCGCGGCACAGGGAGGAGGTAGGAGGAGGTAGAAGAGGTCGCGGGAGAAGTGAGGGAGGCGAGATGTAGGCTGTGAGGTGGCGGGTGGTTGTGATTGTGGTTGTGGTTGTGGTTGTGATGGTAGTTTTGCACTGCCCAAGCGACGAACTTCTCTCAGGTTTCAGCCTCGACTTCAACTTTCAGGTCAGGCCCGTACCCATCGCCTCAGTACGGGACGAGTCACGAGTAAAGCCGAAGATGTGCAGATGCCGAAAGCCTCACCTGAAAACGAGTGGATGCCATTCGTATGGATCTACGTAACTCGTAAGTAACCCTGGTATAGACGCGTGTGTATACGGAGGTACGAATCTCGCGCTGTCTCCCAGCCACAGCCCGATTAAAGCGGGTTGCGATTGTCTATTGTCTTGTACTCTGTTCTTCAGGGGAAATATTCGTAATACAGAGTACGGAGTACTAATACAGGACCTGTTTTCTACAGCCTACGGGACGTAATAAACGTTAGGCGAGTCTGAATACAGTCGAAAATCCGAGTGGTCCGTCCAATCACATGGTCAGGATACCTCAATCTGGCCTCCCATTGGTTAAATGGTGTGGCGTTATTTAGCATTTATTTATCCCTGTACGTGATGCGAGTACGGAAGGGGGTTTTCAAAATTAATGCAATGACAGGGGGGATTCTGCCATAAAACTATGCCATTTATAGTGATTATCTAATGCTGCTTTAATACGGGGTTTGAGCCCCTTTTCTATGAATGACCTTCCAAATTCTTTGAGGCATAGAATCAATATACTTATTGAAATCCT